>QFEI01003778.1:0-12608 GCA_003316145.1 Neoboletus magnificus | reverse complement strand
GATGTGGGAATAATGCTCGATTGTGCTGTGGCATTGCCAATCAGCCAATCGCGTCCGAGGTTATAACTACCTCGTCATGTCAGTAGAAATATTCCTGTGAGGTTTCATGCACCGACCCATTTACAACGATATTGTGTTGATCTGTGAGCGATCATCGGTAATCTATGAGAGCGGTCCGGGGGGGCAAGTCAAGGAACGTACCGGCAATCGGCATCTCGTATGAAACCGCCATAAATATTGCGCCACTATTTGCATCGGATCCGTTCTGGATCCAGTAACGAATGTGATTGCCGCCTTGGATCGTCTCTTCGCAAGTGCCAAGTTGGACGTTACCATAGTCCCATCTGATGACCGCCGTCTGATTGACTGCCGGCCGGAAGATATCAGTAAGGAAGAGAATGATCGCTCGAGCAAAAGCGAGGTGCGCACCATATCCGTTCCCGTCACCGAGGTTCGCGCCTTGATCGCTACCGGAATGCTGGCCCAAGCATTCGGTCGAGAAACCAAAGGACCTAGACAGATTGAGGGAGGACATGACGACGGACCAGTACGACATACTGACTGGTAATAGTTAATCAACCCTCCATTGTTCACACTACTCTGAAGAACTGCTGAATCAGAGTAGGCAGATATAATAGTATTGATGGGTTCGCCAAGCCCTGGAGGGTATGTGCCTTGCACTTGCTGTGGCAGCAAAGAGATCAAAGATGATACCATGACGAGGGTGGTGAAGTGGAACACGCACTGCCAGCATGCTGCCGCCGCCGTCCATCGGGATATAGTAGCCATAATTCGTCGCGCGCCTCTGAGACGCTGGTGAGCGGGCAGCTGAGACGAGGAATGGCATGGAGAGGGCAGCAAGCACGCAAGACAACAAGGGATGGGATCTAGGGCAAAGAGTGTACATGCTGGGCGCGCGAGCGACGGTCGTAGGGTGGGCCTGCGAGAAGGAGGCAGAGTCAATCTGCTGGGTATTTAAGAAAGGAAGGAGAGGAGAGAATGCAGTAAAGAGCGGCCCGCGAAGGAGGGAGAATCAAATAATAAATTCCAGAGTCTAGATGGCCCGGCCGTAGGTTCTGTCATGATTGTGCGGCAGCACGCTCGGAGTACTGCCCCATTGTGTAACTCCGAAACAAGACCAGCGCGCCGATCTCCCGACACAGGACATCCTTGCAACTCATTCAGGTACTACGACATCCAGCGACCTTGTTCTACCTCGACTGTAATGCGTGCATTGTCAGCAAGGTAGCCTATCTACGGACAAGGTGTTCTCTCACTGAGCCCTCGGCCGGGAAGCAGAGCTCCATTCCGATCGGGTCGCCTCGAGGCAGCGTCGACGGAATTAGCACCCCACTCGTTCTCAGGTATTCTTATTGGCCCTAGAACGTGCACGGTGCACTGCACGAGCCTCATGACACCTGGACTTGTCCCCTACATCTGTTGGGCAGCTGAACTGAACGGCAGTCTAACAATTCTTTCGCCGTTAAGCTAGCCCTCTCATTGGCTGAAGAGCCCTCCAAGCGATCCTAAAATGTGTCTTATAGCATGGCAGGGTTCCCTTATTAGGGAGAGCCTGGCCTGACAGATAGTACTAGATCATTCAAGCATCCGATGTCGAGCAGCTGAAACGAATGCTCCCTCGCCTTGTCCCGCTCAAACTCGCTTGACAGATGCTAGTCAGACCTCGCTCTTTCGGGATCTTGCCTCCCTGGCGGGACCTTTACAGTCTACGCTAATCATACTGGGACACCCGGGTCATTCTGCTCGACTGTCGAGCGCTATTTCGATCTACCCCTCTCATTGGCTTGAGAGTATTCCCCCCTTCCGTCCGCTGTAGGCAGATTACTTACAGAGGACAGAAAGGAGGCAAGGTTGGTCGGTATGCTTGCCCTGACAATCCAGTAGATCCATTATAGCCCGTCCTCGAATTACACGACGAGCGCTCTCGATGGTCAGCGACTCATGTTACCACACCCACTCGGGCATTCAAACGTTCACGGTCCTGCGTCGCGACACGATGACCTAGCCTGCACTGTGTTCGCCCCAAGTCTGTAGCTAATGTAAGCTTTCAGAGTACTCTCACGGCAAATCAAGTTGAGCTACTGCGACAGTGCTACTGATGACGATTTCAAGGAAACTCTGGGGTATACAACAATCTGTCTTTAGGAACTAGTACAGTTTGGGGAGGCAAAATATCTGGTATATCAAATCAATGGCGGTGGTGGTGCTTCAGGTGTTCATCGTAGTGCTCCTCGGCTACACATAATAATCAGGGTCCGAAGCCTTCCGCACTTCTGCTGATTGCTCACCGTGTTGCTTGGCCTTATAATGGTCGATGGCATCGAGGCCCTTGGTTTCGATAAGGCGGTCGATGAAAGCACCACCAGCAGCCGCCCTAATTTCCTCATTAGCCATTGGACCTGAGATCGGTATGTATAGACACACAAGATTTCTTTTGCGGTGCCATGCGAAACGGTCTCACCATTCCTCTCTCTGTGCTCATTGTACGCTTTCATGGCCTAAAGGTGGTCAGCATGATTCGGGTCAAAAAGAGGGTAGCGGACCTCGTAGGAGGCAGCAGCGGCAATGAGTTCATGAGAGAGCTTGGCCTTGTGCGGCGCGTTCATGACCTTGGAGACCAGACTGATCAGTAAACAATTCACGTAAGATGCACAGATCGATCTCCTTACTTCGTCGTATGCCTCCCTAGTCATCGTGAAGAGTCTTGTTTGAGAGAGGAGCAGAAAGATGAGTTGGTAAAGGTGTCGAGATAATGATCAGTGGTTGGGGGAGGACCTTTTATATTACTCGGATCAGTCCGTTACCGTGTGTTATTCGGAATGGCAACCGACAAGCAACCGAGGACGAAATTGGTTATGCACCGGTTTGGAAAGCGCGGTACTGCGGTCTCAATCACTGACGCCTTGTCCAGCTCACCCCAAATGCTCTGCTCGTCACCTTGGTGAAACCTCGCGTATATTCTAGGATGCATTGCTAAAGGTAACATCAATGCGTTGACACGGTCATTGGTGGACTGCCACTGCATCTGGAGACCATGCATATCTTGTCTAACTTTGGTGTAAATATACTTTGGTCCGATTCCGGTACAAACATCAGATTCATTCAACTTGGCTTTGGTTCGTTTCTTATTGTCCTGCCATCCAATCCAATAACCAATTCCAGTAATGATTCTTGTCGCCAGCTGTCGTAAATCCGTGGCGATTAGAGCCACCCTTGTCAAATGTGCATTTCAGCGGGAATCACTGGGTGCGCGGTAGGTTAGAAGGCGATGCCTCATCGCATTCATACATATCCAGTAAGTGCTTCGCTCCAAGTCAGGGTTGGGGTATTCACTTTTTAAAAGAGGGAGGTTGAGCCCCCGCACACAGCCTTGCGGTGCCTCTCACTCGGTAATGCGCCCGCCGGCCGTGTTTCCCACCTTTCTACGGAAAAGTCGATTCGAAGAGTTTAGTCGAGCCAAGTGTTTCCCACTTGGGGCGCAAGAAGCATGGTATTGTGCGCGGTCATCATCAAGTGTTGCCACCTAATGCGGTATACAATCGCGTTTCTGCTCGACGGGGTTGGTTTGCTAAGATAGATTTGTCAGTGTGATAACAGAAAGCGGAGCCAGGTTGGGTTCGAAGCCTTCTGATTGGAATCAGGATAACCGAGGCACAGGTACAGTATCGCACTGAGTCAGACCGGTAAGCTTGTTAGACACCGATGTGGGCGGCCACTGGCTCCAAACATCTGGACACGTACCCCCTCGTCACCCCGCTGGGAACGCTCAAGCAGAACCCGTCGACGATTTGACTTGCAATTCTCCAATGATTCTGCGGGGTATGGGAGCATGACATCTGTAGATATTGATGGAGCGGGGAGGAACTTCGGGCTGCCATCCGATAGGCCAGTGTTTGTAGGCTCGGGCCGTCGGCTGTCCCGATTCGCCTACAGAATTGACTCAGCAGCCCCACGCGGCGGCTGCGCGGGGATGCGGCTGTCCAGGGTCTTCCGTAGTCGTCGGGAGCTGCGTACTCTGCCGCAGGTTCAAGTGGTCTCATTGCAGCGTATGGTTCGTTTTTTTTTCTTCGATGGCTCGATATGTTTCACGTCATGTGTGTGTTTTTTTCGATTTTTCTGTGCCGGAAATGTCATTTTATTGGTGCCTTTTTCTGGTCGGCAGGGCGGTGCCTTTCCCGCCGCACTCGGGAACACGCGTTCTGAGCTTGAAAAGCTGTGAATATGGATCCTTTATAAGCTGACCGAGTCAGTGAGGCACGCTATCCTTTTTTTTCCCCCCCTCACCACCATCTGCCGAGCAGGACCATCCCCGAGTCAGTTGTACTCTCCCCAATCCCATCCGTGAGTGATTCAGTTCGATCTGCATCTGTTTCATTGTGTCCTACGTGTGCTCCATCTGGTCGGCACCGTCGCGCAAAGCACATTACTCTATCGATTTCTGTCTGTCGACTGAAATCAGACGTTCTGCGTTCTGCGGTTATGTCGCCATCATTTCATGCTCGTGCGTCGATCCCGGGGTCGCCCGATCTGTCTCGTCCGTCCCCACATGGGCACTCACGAACATCATCGGTGCGACCTTCGGGGTCACGGCCGTCTCAGTGCCCACCGAGTCACATTGAACTCTTGCCGCACACGGATGCACACAATACCCCCTCTGTTGAGAATGAGGCGCTAATGACATCGTCTCATGGTTCCAGACCAGCCCGGCCGTCCACGTTGTCGCCTGGCTCCAGCTCATACCCAACAATCCCTCCCCACTCCGCAATTTCAAATCAATATCTCCCGTATACTCCAGATCAACATGTCCTTCCCCAACGCGAGCTGCTAAATCAACCGCCGATCTCACATCGCCCCGGTCTGTCGCCTAACCCCGGTCACCAGGTCTTTTCGCCCTCTGTCCTTGAAAGTTCTACACTTTCAAGTTTGTCTATTCGCCATGCTGCGATAAACAACCAATCTGCACGTCCACGGACGTCTAACCAGGTCTTTAACAACATTTCGGATCTTGCCGCCCATTATGGGATACCCCAGTTTTTACCAGTTGCCCCTCGCACAACCCCACGTAGAATAGCAGACTTTGAAGAAGCCTCATCGTCGCATCAGATTGAAACTTGCCCGTCTTCACCCGATTTCGCAAGTCTTTGCTCCAATTATTTGACCATGTTGTCTCAAAACCCCGGCGATAATGGCGCGAATGTTGTCCCAACCGAGGACACTGCGCCGGTAGCGGCTGCCTCAGATGTGACGGATGCTGAGGCTATTCGATCACTTATGGACGTGCTGAAAGGTTGGTTCAATTTTGTCCCTTGTTTGGTTGAATCAGACTTATTTTACTCCGCAGCAACGCCCGAGCTTCAGACGTCCAACGATCTGAACGAGTATCTGACATCGCCGCTCATTGATTCGCCTCTGGACGATGACTTGCTCACTACCCCTGCTGTCGGATCCGATATGGATGCGGACATCATGACAAGTCCTCTCATGGGTGACTTTGGGAATGACTCGTTTGGCGAATTCCCCTCTCTCTTTGGCGGGTTCGACGACGCCATGTATCAGGGGTTGAAGCCATCTCAGAACGAACCACCCGTCCTCTCTCATCAACCAAACTTCGACAGCATGTACATCCTAGACTCTCCCAACGCACCGCTCCTAGACTCTCCTAGTGCCTCTCCCTTCACTAGACCGACAGCTTCTCTTCCATCTACCAAGCGGAAATCTACCGCTACCGGTACTCGCAAGAACCTTACTCCCCAATTGCTTGTCCCGGTTGATGCGCCCACCCAAGAGCGCAATTACCTCACCCCCTCTGCTACTTCTCGGAAAGAGCTTCCTGCTACCTGGCGTCGTAAGCGGCTTCGCACCGTTGGCCCGGGTGACGAAGAAGACCAACTTACCGCGGAAGGTTTGACTCCATCGCTGTCAGAGCAAGAGCAGATTGAAGCGAAGCGACGCCAAAACACGATCGCAGCTCGGCGGAGTCGGAAGCGTAAGCTGGAGTACCAGCGGGAGTTGGAGGAGACTGTGGAACTACACAAGCGGGAGAGCGAGGTGTGGAAGCAACGAGCAATGACCTGCCAGGCTTTGCTTCGCAGCCACCACATTGAGTGTCCGGAGTTCCATGATCCATGATCTCTGTCTCCCCCCGCTGTGTTCTCGTGTTTCTATACCCATCGCTGTCTTTGTCCTATGTAATCCTTTTTTTTCTCTATCTTCGCGGACGATTTATGCCTGGCCTCACCCGGGTGATCAGGCTGTAATCTTCGATGTTCCGTGTACTCCTACTACATTCATCATCCACCTTCCCCCACTTCCATTGGTTAGGAGCATCGTCGTAACCCCATCCCCCTGTCCCCCATTTCTCCTTTTTCGCGCGTTCTGTCCAACTATCACCGTCTTCTTGAATCCAATCCCTTCCGCCCATCTTTTACTCGATATGCACCTGTGCCTCGTTAGATTGAATACATAACCAAACATTCAATTGTAATTTTGAATCCGCCCAAGGTTTCTGTAGTGTGAACACTCGTCCATAATGAAAGTACAGTACACGGGGTCGTTGCTTGGATTTAATGCGTTCACGGTTTTTCGAACAAGAACTTGAACGTTTGAATTCCCCCAAATCAGCCAAGATTCCGCCTGAACACCGCTCGGCGTTCTCCACCTCTGTTGACTTGGGTCGCGAGCCTCGTGGCCGAAGCCCCACCTCCTCTACCCGCTCTTCCATGTTTGCCGCATCTACGAGGAACAGTGCCTACGAGCGTCTCGAAGGTGGCATGGGTCCCGGCAGACCGAGCAGAAACCTCCTTTGGAAAAAGATAGCCATCGGGTGCGGCATACTCATGGGACTCGTCTGGTTTTTTGGTCCTCGTGGAGACGCCCTCTCAGCAGGTACACCAAAGAAAAACCCGCGTGTACACATCTAACGGTATCATCCTCCCTAGAACTTCCAACGCCCGGATTAGAAGATATTTACCCGCCACAGGGCAAGATACCCATTCAATCGCAAGCGGACGGAGGCGTGGCGCATTCGACCCCAACCGTCCCTGCCTCTGCCTCCTCTCCAGTTCCTACATCCCCCGAATCCGATCCCGACCCGCTCAAAACGGTCCACTGTACCGCTCCATATGCGTCTCACCTCCCGCTGGTGCAATATGCGCTCATGATCGATGCGGGCTCGACTGGTTCTCGTATCCACATCTACAAATTCAACAACTGCGGTCCTTCGCCGTCATACGAATACGAAGTCTTCAAAATGATTCAACCGGGATTGTCTGATCGGACCAAGACGCCACAAGGTGCTGCGGAGAGTCTCGACGTCCTCCTGGACGAAGCGCTCCGCGTCGTACCGCTGTCGTTACACCGCTGTACACCGCTGGCGGTGAAAGCGACGGCCGGACTGCGTTTACTCGGCCTCGAGGAGAGCCGGGCGATTTTGGAGGCGGTGGAGAAGAGGTTGAGGGAGCGGTATCCGTTTGTGGTGCCGGATGAGGATGGGGTGGTGATTATGGATGGGAGAGAGGAAGGTGTGTATGCGTGGATTACGGTGAACTATCTGATGGACGCGATTCGGGCGGATTCGCCTGAGGATGCGCCGACGTATGCGGTGCTTGATTTGGGGGGTGGGTCGACGCAGATCGTGTTCGAGCCGGAGAGGGGTGGGGAGGCGAGGGCGGATGAGGGTACGGGTGGGGTGCTCAGGGATGGGGAACACAAGTATGAGTTGGTGTTTGGGGGGGAGGAGAGGGTGCTGTATCAGCATTCGTATTTGGGGTATGGGTTGAAGAGTGCGAGGGAGAGTGTGCATCGGTTGGTGGAGTTTATGGATGGCTTAAGGACGACGCGGGTGAGCGGGGACGAGTTACCGAGGGTGGCGAATCCGTGTCTCGCGCAGAGGACGACGAAGGAGGTGGATGTGCCTTTGGGGGAGGGCAAGGACAAGATCAAGGTCTTGATGGCGGGGGAGGATATTGGGAGTTTCGAGGCGTGTAACCGGGTCGTGGAGTTGGTCATGGCCAAGAATTCGTGCGTTATCTTTCCCTTTACGACTAGACTACTGACGGTTTACTTCCTATGAACTATAGTATCTGCGAGGTCAAACCGTGCTCGTTCAATGGTGTCTACCAGCCTTCGTTGTTAGATGCGTTCCCGACGGGCAAGATCCTCCTCCTGTCGTATTTCTACGACCGGATCATTCCCCTGATACCCCCACCGCCCAACGGCAGCCAACCACAGATCACCATCTCGGCGATCGCCACGCTCGCACGTCAAGTCTGTGCAGGCCCGAGCAGTTGGTTGGACCACTGGCGCGCCTACCCGGACGTGATCGAGGAATTAGAAGATCGACCGGAGTGGTGTCTCGATCTGACGTTCATGCATGCGCTATTGGGACTCGGGTACGAGTTTGCGGACGTGCGGGAGGTGGCGTTGGGGAAGCGGATTGAGGGGACGGAGTTGGGGTGGTGTCTTGGTGCGACGATTGCGATGGTGGGAGGGGAGGTGAGGTGTCGGGCGTGAGGTTGAAAAGTGTGCGGTATGATTTAGAGCGAATTCGGTTGGACGTAATGTTATCTATTTTTGTTTCCACAGGTTTATGCAAGGATTCGGTGACTGGCTACTTTTATTATCTGGATGGCCAGGTTGGTGGGCCTGGGTGTGAACCTCTGAGCGTTTGCTCGCCACGATGGACGTTAGTCTGGTAGTGAGGACCTCAGACGGGTTTGACCACTAAGCTAGATGGGTGCACTCTCCGTCAGCGCTGATCACCGTCCTTGTGGGAGGTCTCTGATCCCGACTGCAGGCCTCATGTCAGTCATGTATGGCATGCTGCGCTCAACACACTACTGTCAAACCTGATACACCCCTGGATGCGTAGTAAACGGCGTATGGATGCGCTTCTCACTGGCACCTGCGCAGACACTTTCTGGACTCGCTTCATACTGCGCCGCCTATCAAAGGCCAAGGCATACTTATTTGGAATGAGACCTGCGAAACGTTATTGCCGATTGAACAAGCCAAGTCAGTACTAATAGAGGCCTTTTTTTGTGTACGTCCATATTGGCGGCCGTGTACCTGATTGCGCTGTCTCTGCGGCACAGTCGGTGGAAAGAGTAGAGCCTGTCATCATGATTTGTCATGAACCCCGCTTTCTCCTAGAAGACACTTTTGCTTGGCGCGGTCTGCGCGATCCATTCTTAAACGACACTGTTTGATGGGCCTGTCACACAGCAATGTCTCTTCCTGACAGCACCACCGTTCTCATTGTAGGCGCAGGTCCAACGGGCCTCGCAACCGCCTTGTCTCTCCTCCACCATGGCTTTCGTGACTTTGTCATCGTAGACGCTGTCCAGCACGGCGAGAACACCTCTCGCGCCCTTGTCGTTCATGCTGCCACCCTCGAAGTAAGATGCTTTCTCGTGCCATTTTGTCGTTCACTCAATGACTTGTGTAGGCCCTGGACATGATTGGGTGTGGAGACGACATCATATCACAAGGAACAAAGGTGACGAAGGCCGACATCGGGACTCGTTCGGGTCCCCTGGCTGGTCCTGATATGGCATATCTCAAGCGATACACGCGGCACCCGTATGCTGTTATCATTCCTCAGAACCTGACCGAACATGCCCTCGGGACAAAGCTGGCCAGCCTCGGCGTGTCTGTCCATCGACCTCTCAAGGTCGTCGGAATGAAGCGCAACACGGAGAACACGCAGCTGACCGACGTTGCGTTTGAAGACGGCAGAGTGATTACTGCGAGATACGTCGTCGGTGCGGATGGTGCACGTTCAGTGGTAGGTTCTTTGCAATCTTGGATGTCACATTCCTTACACCTTTGCCCAGGTTCGTACGACAGCTGGTATTGGTTTCACTGACCCGATGAGCAAAAGGGCGGAAAAGGTGGCCAACCTTGCACAGATGGTTCTCGCGGATGTCACTTTTGATGCTCCGGTCGAGGACGTTCCTTTGGCAGGTACCTTGTCCTCGAACAGCTTCTTCCTCTGTGTCCCAATGCCTTCCACATTTAACGAATACCTTCTTGTCAATGGTCATCCTTCCCTTACTGGCCAACTCTACCGCATCGGCTGTGGTGTCCCCTTGGAGGACGGTGAAATTCCATCCTCTCCCTCCAAGGAATATCTCCAAGACCTCGTGGATCGATTTGGGCCGTATGTTTTATCATCTGATCCATCTGCGAATCCCAAGTCCAAGACCATACGCATCAAGGACGTCGTCTGGTCCACTCGTTTCCGCAACCATGCCGCAATCGCCGACACACCGTTCACTCGTCTAGGTTCTTCAGGGTCGTTACAATCGGGAGAGCCAGAAGGCGGGGTTATCCTTCTCGTCGGCGACGCGGCACATATTCATTCCCCTGCTGGTGGACAGGGTATGAATCTCGGGTTGCGCGACGCGGTCTTCTTGGGAGAAGCACTGACGAAACACATACACGCTGCCGAGACCAAACCTCTCTCCGAAGCGGACGCGATCCTTCGAGACTTTGCTGCGGTGCGACATGCACGTGCGCTGGAAGTGATCGGACTCACGAAAGGACTATTGTCGATCATGGGTTCAAAGACTGGGGAATGGGTGTACTGGTGGCTGCCAATTAGTGCAGCGACGGTTCGGAATTGGGCGTTGTGGGTGGCGGGGACGTTGCCGTTTATGCAGCGGAAGATGGCTTGGGAGTTGAGTGGGCTGGGTCGGCGGTAATTCTGGTGCTAGCTTTTTTCCCCTCTTGGGCCGAGTTACGATCCGTGGATACCCGTTTTCTCTAGGCATCATCGTCTTTGGTTGTACTATAGCATGCGTTTCATACAATAATAATTTTTTTCCATCCGGAATTGTTCGAGCTTGTGCTCCGGCGTATAACAAGTTCCTTGAAGGATTTTATTGCAGTTTTCAGTGACGTCTAGGCCCACATGGGTCCTGGGCATTTGGCGCAGTACTCATTACGCCTGCTCAAGTTACAATATGAGCTTGAAGCGTATTCGGCGATGATTCGGCACCCGAGCAAGGCTTGAAGTGACTGTACTAGTAGTCAGTCGAGTCTTGGTCTGCAACGACTAACTTTTATTATCTGACTTCCCAGGCCTCGGGGATTGTTATCGTCGGTTTCGCACTGGATCACAATCAACCCTGTGCGTGTTCGCTCGTCGCGATGGATGTACACTGGGTCATATCTGTTTGTTGACGCTGATCACCTGTCCTTGCAGGAGGTCTCCGAGGTTGATCCTGACGATTCGGTGCTTTCTGGCTGTGTGAACGGCATACTGATGCGCTTTGTCATTTCTTTGTAGATCCGATTCGTACCGCAGCTATCAGGGGCCGCGACATATATGTCCGGAATGAGTCCTGTGTCAAGTCGGTAGGCGTATATCTGAGCAACGTAGGCAATTTGCATACCCAAATTGCGCTACCTGCGACACAGTCCGCGGAAAGAGTAGGACAGATAAGCAGATGGTCATCATGATTTGTCGTGAAACCCGCTCTAGAGGCACTTGTCTCGAAATTTAGAAGCTGGTGCTGCTGTCTTGCCCGTTTCCAGCAGGTTATGTGCGCCCTCATCCTAGCTCGCCTTCGAGTCGTTGCCATTTTCGGATGCTGACTCAGCGGTTGTGGCTGGGAAGACCACTTGCGAATTGCAACTGTGCGCCCAGTTGTGCGCCGAGCCACTTTTGGTCGGCGCAATCTGTGTGAGATGACTCTACGAGTAAACAAGACAAATTTCCCGCCGATGTTCCCTACCGTACAGTTTGAATGTCTCTTCCTGACAGCACCACCGTTCTCATTGTAGGAGCAGGTCCTGCGGGCCTCGCAGCCGCTCTGTCTCTCATCCACTATGGCTTTCGTGACTTTGTCATCGTGGATGCCGTTCAGCGCGGCGAGAACACCTCTCGTGCCCTTGTCGTTCATGCTGCCACCCTCGAGGTAAGCCACCTCCTCGTGCTCCTCTCGTTCTCTCAGTATGTCGTAGGCCCTGGACACGATCGAATGCGGGGAGGACATCATATCACAAGGCACAAAGATAACGAGGGTCAACATCGGGACCCGCTCAGGTACCCTAGCCACTCCTGATATTGCGCATCTCAAACGACACACGCGACACCCATACACTGTTGTCATTCCCCAGAACCTGACCGAACACATTCTTGTGACAAAGCTGACCAGCCTCGGCGTGTCTGTCCATCGACCTCTCAAAGTCGTCGGAATGAAGCGTAATACTGGGAATACGCAGCTGACCGACGTTGCGTTTGAAGACGGCAGGGTGATTACTGCGAGATACGTCGTCGGTGCGGATGGCGCACGTTCAGTGGTAGGTTCTTTGCAATCTTGGACGTCACGTCACTTACACCTATGCCCAGGTTCGTACGACGGCTGGTATTGGTTTCGCTGACCCGATGGGCAAAAAGGCGGAAAATGTGACCAACCTGGCGCAGATGGTTCTCGCGGATGTCACTTTTGATGCTCTGGCCGAGGATATTCCTTTCACAGGCACTTTGTCCCCGAACAGCTTCTTCCTTTGCGTCCCAATGCCTTACTCTTTTAACGGATACCTCATCGCCAATGGTCACCCTTCCCTTACTGGCCAACTCT
>QFEI01003701.1:0-17380 GCA_003316145.1 Neoboletus magnificus | reverse complement strand
AACTTCGTGATTTGGGGCCTACCAGCGAGATCCTGGGGATTAAGATTGATCGTGATCGTTCCAGGCGTTCCGTCACCATCTCCCAGCGCCAGTATTGTCTCAACATGCTCGCTCGCTTCAATATGGCCGATTGCAAGCCAGTAATGACCCCCATGGATCCTGGCTTGTGCCTTTCACAGGACCAATCCCCGAGGACTGTAGAGGAACGCAATATCATTCGTTCCATCGATTATGGAGGCGCCATCGGATCCCTTCAGTACCTCTCCTGCACGACACGACCTGATATTGCCTTCGCAGTGGGTCAGCTCGCCTCCTTCACCGCTAATCCCGGTGTTCCACACTGGAATGCCATCAAACACCTCCTGCGCTACATTCAGGGCACAATAGACTATGGTATCACCTATTCCCCCGACTCATCCAGTGCTGAACCCTTCACGACATATTCTGACGCCAATCATGGCGGTTGCAAGGACTCTGGGCGGTCCACTGGCGCATACGTCGTCAAAATCGGAACTGGGACTGTTTCATGGACGTCCAAGCGGCAACCCATTGTAGCTCTCTCTACCACGGAGGCCGAATACGTCGCAGCCTGCGAAGCTGGAAAGGAGATTGTGTGGATGCGAAAGCTGATGCAGGAGCTTGGCTTTGAGGTGACAGGTCCATCCATTCTGCAGATGGACAATCAGTCTGCAATCCAGGTGGCGAAACATCCAGAGCATCACGGTAGGATGAAGCATCTTGATCTTCGATGGTATTGGTTGAGGGATGTGGTGGATAAGGGACTCATTTCGCCCAAATTCCTGCCAACTGGTGATATGCCTGCTGATCTGCTCACCAAGGCATTGCCTCGAGTCAAGGTGGAACATTTCTGTAAATTGATTGGACTTGGGAAGAGTTAGCAGAGATGTGCAAGCAGGGGGGAGTGTTAGATGTGTTTGCGCACTCTGCGCATTCTGGAGTAGTTGCCACATTGTGGCGACTTGTTGTGGTTTATTATTTAGTCACCTTTATAGTCGGAGTTCCACAGTCAGCGCTTTCTCTAGTTTCTGACTGTGGACTCCAGGTACTGTACATTTCCACTCTGCAATGCTAGTTTCTGACTGTGGACTCCAGCTGAGCGGTTCCAGCTGCATTTAACAGCAACCTGACTAACCTTTCCACCAGATGGCTCTCCAGATCCAGAGGACTTCCTGTAAAAGAAGAAGTGGAGCTTGTGAGAAACACCCTCACCACCCACCACAACTGCATGCCAATGCAGGTGCTTGCTGAAGCAGAGAGCAAGGGAGAAAAGCGTCGACAAGGTCAGATAGCATGCTATATACAAATCCTCCTGTATCTGAGCCATACACCCAACATCTACTAGCCGCGTCATACCCAGTTTGTAAGACCACAAAAGTGTTCATGGAGTGATTCAAACACTACAAGTGGTTAACGAATTCTTGTGCAGACCTCAATGTTGATTGAGTAGTAGTGCAGCCCCCGACCAAAAGATGTGCATGACTGATGTAGAGCTGTGCAATAACACCAGTAATAATGCTTTAAAGAGCAAGATACATACATTTTCTGGTTGGGGTATATATTCGTGTTCGACATAGCACCTGAGTGTAATGTATAGATGCTGGTCTTCACATGTTCCTGATGTTAGGCTGACCAGTACCAAAGGCCAAGTCATCTTGGCATGCTTTGTGGATCCAAAGTGCAATGCAACATCCTGGAAAACATCAGCGTTGACATCTGGCATTATGTAGTTACTTATTTCATACACATGTGTTGGACCTAGAGGCTTTTTGCAGCGTCTTGCACAGTCTGGGCAGAGAACAGTCAGAGCAAATTGAAGACAAGGCAAAGGACAGACAGAGTGGATCGAAAGACGAGACACAACTCTGCATTTGGTGCGAGCGAGGTGCATATCTTGATGCCACATTGAGAGCATGGCCATAGGGTGCTGCTGTGATGGCAGCATAGCCCACAAAAGTCATTGAATGGTATGCACAGTGTCATTTTAACTGATCAACCATCCATGTGAATTAATAACATGTATATGAAGACAAGGTGATATACCAGTATTCACTTGTATTGAATCCCCATTTTTTTGAGTTTTGAGCAAAGGGTGTTGAATCTAATCTGAAGGAACAGCCCTAGAGTAACCATGGATTACTGCTGCGTTTTTTTGGTCCTCTTTGCTTTGCCATAGAGGTATAATTGATCAACGATAAGCTGTCAAGACCAAGTACTGGGAATTGTGGGAGAATGTGTGATGAAATGTGTGCCTCTAGAACATAGATACAGGTGGAAAGTAGCTGACTCCTATGCCCTATGTTGAACTGACTTCAGTTGATATCAAACTCTTCTTTTTACTAATATTAACATAGATTCAAAATTGACTGGCTGGTTGTGTACCTGTATCATATATGTAACTACTGAGACTCTGCCATATGACTCACACACTCGTTAGTGGCCCCTACAAATAGCATCTTCAACTCTTGAGAGGCTGGAAAATCATGCCAATAGACATTCGGCACTTTGCTACTCAGGCATTTGAAATACCCTTCAACTTCACACTCTCCAACCCATACTGACTTCCATAGACACAGTTGACAGGTCACTTGGATCTTCCCATAATCACTTTTTACAATAGGTTCTGTTGTCTGAGTGTTACATTCCTCAGTGCCACAGCTGTAGAATTGAAACACCCATGGCCTCAGTGGTGGATAGCGGGCACCAATCTGCCTACTCACCACTTCTGTGCCCTCTCTCTGTGTGTAGATTAATACTGCATCCATTCCCTGCAGCAACATTTGATCGTGCGCTACAGCTTGTGAAATACCAGCCCATATACCATTGGTCTTATCCACTCCAATGCACTTGATAACTCAACTGACATATTTTTTCAAATCTGTGATCTGCAGTAATGTTGCTCCAAAGCTGAGAATGAAGTCAAAACTCACACTATCGGAACTGTATTCAGCCTTGAATCCCTTGATGGTTCACTGGACTTACTTCTGCACCAAACTGACCAAATGTTCAAACAGTCAGTGATAACATATGACCCACCTGTCCATCACCAATATCAAGCCCCTTCAACTGCCTCTACTAAACAGTGAGTTGTTGTACCATTTGTGGTTGGGATTATGGTGCCCTTTTTACACACTCTCACTGGCGTGCATCATTTGCATAGGTAAGTCAGGCCCACAAACTCTTTGCAGCAAAGCCACAGGCAGTTCTTTCCCAAAGTATCCTGTGTTTGGATCAACCTCAATATCCAGCATAATAAAGGTATTGGCTGGGAGCATCCACTTGATGGAACGGCTGATGAAGCTACAGATGGAACTGATCTTGCCTGCAACTACCTATACACTTTGATCCAAATTTAATTCTGTGAAATGCAACTAAAAGTTTGTTAGTTTTATAGTCATATACCAAAGTCTGATTCGCACGCAATCCTTTGTGGGCAAATACTCATTTTTATATCAAGGTGGAGAGTCTCCCAAATCACACCATTGCTCTTTGATTTGATGGTCACAAGAATCAAAGGTCACATCATTTTTTAATGTCGCCTTCCACTGTATCTGTTAAACCTGTACTGCAAATACATGAGTGCTCATATTCCATCCAAACCTTTGCCTTACTGGAACCAGCCAATCACCATTGAGCCCTTCTTCTACCAGTCCTCTCGCACATCTTCTGTTGCACACGAGGCAGTGAAACCCTTGATTCGTTTTCACTGCATTGAATTGAATGCACCCTGGACCTGATCTCACACTTTGCTGGCACATTTTAGCTCGGCATTCTACACATTCCAACAGGTACCTTTTGTTCATGAGATTTTCACAGAAACTACAAATATTTGTCAATGCTTTTAGTGATACCACTGGGCAGACGCAGTCAGTCTCAGCTTCTTTTAAAGTGGGTCACCTACTCACCAATTGTCAATGTCAACCTTTCTCTCTTTTCATGCATTCGCATGAGGGAAGAGTGTTACATGACCATTTCTGCAAGCCAACACAACAAGCTACATATTGTTATGATCCTACTGTCACAAGGTCTTTGCAAGACTTAGTCATTTCCTTTTTTTTTTCTTATCTTATCTTATCTGGTCATGTGACTGACCATCTAATCTAATCTTTCACCTTCGCACAGTCAAGACTCACATCCTCTAACTTTAAACACTGAGTCCTCACACTCAAAGACCAATGCACACTTTGTACCTTAATATTTCCTTATTTAGATATATTGTTCCCATGATTATTTCCATGCTGTGCACATCTTCCTTTCATTTCCATCCTGTGCAAGGCTATGCTGCACAGCCCTTACTAATTTCTGCTTCTTTGTTTCCATTTTTCACAGCCTCACAGGATATACTTAATCTCTGTCTAGAAGACTCTCATGAAGGCAACTCCTGACCGCTAGGGTACAGGGCATGATCATATGCAAAGTACATCTGTAGATCAGACACAAACATGTACATATGAGTAGAATAGTATATAAACACCAAGGACTAAACGAATAACCTCCAGTCTAGTTCTCTTGGATTTTCCCTTGAGTTCCACTCCTGAGCACAGCTAGTGTTCACTTTTTCTACTCTTCTCCTAGTCCCCTGGTGTCTGCCTAGAGTCTCATTAGAGATCTTTGGGTGTTTCACGTATTGCATATTCTACTCTGCTTCTGTCATATAACCATTACAAAGACAGCAGCTAGTGCTGTGCAGATGGGGTAGGTATGCCAATAGACATCTGGTAGCGTCCTGTTGAATGAAAACACATATTCCCATACATCTGACCTCGTTATGACCTCAGATGCCTAACTGCAACATCTACATTGCATCTTCACCCCTTGTATGTTTGTTCACATATGAAACTCATACCATTTTGACCTGCATCAATCCTTTCCACATAATGCAAACTTGATCCCCCAAGGTCTCATTGGTGGTGAATGCAATCTGATTTCCCGACATTCTACTGTTTCAGATCCTTATTCTGTTGGAATCATTGATTGTGCATTCAGTGGCACCATTTTTTGTACTTAGAGTGTTGTGCCACATTGTGGCACATTGTTGTTATTATTATTTGTTTATGGCTCACCCCTACAGTAGTCGGAGTCTACTGTTCTTCTTTTCCTCTAGTTTCTGACAGTGGGCTCCAGCTGTGATTTCTAGCTGTTTAACAGGTTATGAGCTCTGCCCTTTGACCTCTGTGCTTCAAGTGTCACAGCCACATGAAAGTTTCACCTGCCCTGCCAGCACTCCTTCTCCACACTATTCCCCCTGTGTTTTGCATCAATTCCACCCACATGTTGTCTGAAAACCACCACCACTGCATTCAGTCTCTCAATGGCAAGAACTACACTACCTGGAGTGAAGGAATGAAGGCACTCTTTTGTTCCAAAGGCCACTGGCGCCTTGTTAACAGCAAGGAAATGCACCCCACTGCTTCTGAAGTACAACAAATGGCCTGGGATATCAAACAGGACAAGGCAGCTGGCGAGCTGATGCTCAACATGGCCACAGCCCAGTGAGTCCATATCAGAGCTGATCAGGACGACCCCACTAAGGCCTGGGCTGCATTGAAAGCGTTCTTTGTCCAGCAAAAGGCCAGCAACCACTTTGTAACCTATGGCAAGTTCTTCAGCATCCGGCAACATGCTGAGGAGGCATTGCCTGCGCTTGCAGCACAAGTAGAGGAGTCTATGGTGAGGATATAGGATTTGCACAGCTTGAGCTTTGACATCAAAGCTCTAGATGACGAGCTCACCTGCATGGCCATGATTCAGGCGCTAGGACCTGAGTTTGCACGTTTTACATCATCCCTCACACTCCTCACCAACTTGGACAAGGACAAGTTGAAAAATGTGTTCCAGACAGAGGAAATACATTGCCAAGCTCGTCCTGACACTGTGCCATCCCTCCTCCATATTGCAAACATCCCGTGTCTGTTTCCACATGTGTGTCAATCATGATGAATGTGTTCACAAGCACATCACTTTCAATGAAGGCTTGAATAAACCTCCAACTCTCAATCATCTCTCTCTGTGCGACAACCTGACTGGACTTTTTAAATAAGGCATGTACCATTCATACCTGGGTTTGGCACTTAGTAGGAAGTATCTGTTCTGAGCCAGAAAACTCACATTGTCATTTTCCAGATGCTTGCTGTTGAGGGTAATAGCATCTCATATAAACATATCAGCCTCACCAGCAAGCTGGAGGGTTATGACCACCAAGGGCCAGTTTAGCCTCACATGCTTGTGCTCCCCATAGCCCAAAAAGCTGCACTGTAACTCTCAGATGTCAAATCCTAGGGCAAATGCAGTTGACTCATTGCAAAGTCCAGTGATGGCTGAAGAGATCTCTTCCATGCCATTTGTTTGCACAGGATGCACAGGAATGGCACTAGAATAGAGACAGTGCCAAATCCTATGCATCCCTTGTCATCCAGAGAGCCTTGTTTGCACACAATTGCCCTACATTGCACACATTGAGGTGGACACTTTAACACTTTGCGACCACAGAAGCTACAATAGTTCTTCTCAACTGGAATGCCTCTGCTGGAGGACTTACCATCTGCTTCAAGGTGATCCTTTGCTCTCTCATATGGAGACAGATGCCATGTGCTTTGTAATGACGGAATCTTGACCATTGGGGCTTTGTTTGTCATCAGGTGCATATACTTTAAAAATATTTTTGATGTAAACTAAATGTTGCCTTGCTATGTGTTTTATTGGTTCGAGCAAAGTGTGGAATGTACAAAAGTAACCACCACGAAAGCATCTAGAGGCTGGTGCAATATCTGATTGTTGGAACTGAGCACTCCATGTCGAATTCAAGTTGATCACACACATATACAAATCATTCACCTAGCTGCTGCCAAGTATTAGAAGACATACAACCATGTTGCTTACTGGGATCAAGATACTATTGCTAGGAATATACACCAGCATAAAACCAATCAGATCTTTGACTGAGTCATGAGTGAACCAATGCCATTGCGTAATATACAAACACAATCAATCATTTGCATGCTGACTAGGAGCGGCCCAAGGAAGCTGTTTGTATGTAGTAAAAAGCAAATCCAAAGAGGGGATAGATTACAGCCTCATTTGCCAGCTCCTCATATTTTCTAAATTATCCAGGTGTTCTTGCTCTGGGGCAATGAACTGTGCAAATATCTTATCGACCATTAAAGTGCCTTGCTCCTCCTCTTCCTCCACCTTCCTGTAGACTTGTTGGATGGCCTTTTTTCACACCACATAGTTATATTGGTGCCCAAGCCCATTCTTGATCCACTCCTTTGCCGCTGGGATTTCCACCTGACCCTCTGCAAAGTTGGTCATGATTTGCCACATCATCGGATTGCCCAATCGCCTGCTGCTGCATAAGTGCTGGATGTTTCATATGGCAACTTACATGAGTCTGTGATGAGATGCTCCAGATTCCTCAGCATTGATCACAGAATCTATCACAATATCCAAGGATTTTTGTGTTGGATTCATGCTTGCTTGATTAGTGTTTAATTCTCAAACATGTGCTAAATGTACTCTTTGTTCTCAGAATTCATCAACATATCTTGTTCAATGTCACCCATTTCCTATGTGTTCCTTCACAGTTTCAGCTCCTTGTCAGCTTTTCCAGAATGTACTTACCCATCCTTGCCCTCTTTAATCCATGTTGTTATGATCCAGTTACTGTCACAAAGCCGCAATGAGACTTAGTTGTTTTTCTTTTTCTTTCTTATCTTATCTGATCACATAACCTCACTGATCATCTAATCTTTCATCTAATCTATTCTTCTACAGTCAAGGTTCACGTCCTCTGACTTTAAACACTGAGCCTTACATGCTCAGAGACTCATGCACACCTTGTGCCTTAATTTAACCTTATATAGATATATTGTTTCCCACATTCATCTCCGTGCTGTGCATGTTTTCTTTTCATTTCCATCTTGTGCAAGGCTATGCCTCACAGCCCACTTTCATTATGATTACTTTGTTTCCATTCCATACAGCCTCGAAGGCTATGTTTAATTACCACTCATAACTCACAATAACTCCCCCTGACCGTTAGGGTACAGGGTATGACTTGTCATGACTATGTATCTATAGATTAGATACAAACATATACAAATACTAGAAGTGTATATAAACCCCAAGATGCTAGCACTGGTCCTCCAGTCTAGTTCGCTTGGTCTTTTCCCTTGAGATCCACTCAGGAGCACTTAAGTATTCATTTGTTCCTTTTCATCTTTTCTAGTTGACTAGTTGATTGCCTAAGGATTTCTTCAGATTTCTTGGCTGTTTCACATGTCTCGTTATGCCTACTGCATTGTCAGTCATAACCCAGCATAAGTGTAGTAACTTACTTGTTTGAATCAGTTGTACACCGAGGACTGCCACAGACTGTCAATAATGTGGCTGATGTCACCAGTCCATCAATTTGCATGCCTTGAGTGGTGTTGCTGCTCCTGTGTGTCACTGTGGAAATGTGGGTTTTCAACTAGTCCAACATTGTATATAACTCACCCTATCTGGCTGGAGTCACATGAATACCTGTTCAAGCAAGTTACTTTGGACTTACCTGTCTGAACTTGCCCCAGCTCATGTCTTTGTAAGTGCTTCTTTTTCTTCACTAAGAAAGCTGATCACCAGCTCCTGTCTTTCATGCCACATGGAGGAAGCTTCCCCACCTTTTATCCAAAGTCTTTCCACAATTTTGTCCTGATTTTTTTTGTTTCTTACCAGCTCAATCAGTGCTTGCATGCTATCATGCCAACCCTCTTCATAGCCTGGGATCAATCCCAGCATCCATGATTGTGAATCATGTACCTTGTTGGATAGATAGTTTGGTGCTATAAAGAGATTGGCATTAGCACATGGAATGCAGTCAAAACACTCACAGAAGATGTCCTTATGGGACTTGTTGATGGGGTCTAAGCCAAGTAGATATTTTTCATCCCGTGGAATCTTGTTTCTATCTGTCCATAGTAAGTCGTACGCATTGTAAATGAGGTATTCGTCAAAAACTTCAAGTTTGTCTTTACCCCCCTGTCCATCTCTTTTTGCATGAGCTCGTGGACAAACATATGGTGTATTGCTATATATTATAGGTGCTTTGTCCCACTATCTCTTTCAAACTCCATACATATGTCTTCTGGGACTTCCAATGGCTGTTTTTTGATTTAATGACCCAGAGCTTTCATTCACATAGACAGAATGCAAAGTTTTTGCATAGACACCCCCAAGCAGCCTTGTATCTAGATGGTAGCAGCACATAATCCAAAAGAGATTCTTTGGAATCAAATACTGGAATTCTGCATCACTTATATTGCCCTCCTTTCGGGTGGCAATAGTGATTTTCTTCTGGAATGCCATACCAGAGCATGCTTTCCTTATTACCCTCCCAGGTGTTCTCATCCATATCCTTACGAACAGATGGAATAATGAATTTCATGATGGTCTTGCTTCACTTTTTGTGTGACCATGCCATTTGCAGGGAAGCTGCTGGTACCAGGATTATTTGTCATTATTTATCAACGAGTATTTTAATTCTCACCAACCACTTTGCTTCTTTCTTGTGCCACTTTCACTGCTAAGTGAAGGCAAATGACCCATGGGTATGGGTTAGGCACCATCACCTCCACCCTCTTGCTGTTAAATGCAGCTGGAATCGCTCAGCTGGAGTCCATAGTCAGAAACTATAGATTGGAGAGTGGGAAGTGTACAATATTTGGAGTCCACAGTCAGAAACTAGAGAAAGCGCTGACTGTGAAACTCTAACTATAAAAGTTACTAAATAACAAACCACAACATCTCACCACAATGTGGCAACTACTCCAGAATGTGCAGAGTGCGCAAACATATCTAACACTTGCGTATGCTTTGGAGTTCTTTTATGCGAAGATGGAGGTATGTTCTGGAACATGGTCAACATGCTGCTGCCAAATGGATGTGCCACCTGGAAAACCCCCAAAACATAACAACCGTCCTGCTACCAGGTGGGTAGACCGTCTTCAATGAAGGTGTGTTGTTATCTGTTACGATTCTTTTCTCTTTCATTTGCATGTTCTTCTCTTCCACTTATCACATCCTCCTCTCATCTTTTACTCTTCACTTTGTCACTGTGATCACCCGGATCACACTTCTATTTCACCGGGCCTTCTTACTAAGCTGTCAGAACCCCGTTCGGTACTTTTCCCATCTATGCATGACTCTGGATAACTTTTCACCCCAACGCCCACATGACGTCATTCCTCAGTCATCCTGTATTACTACCCTTTGCCCTTGCTCCACCTTCCCCCTTTAGGTTCCTTTCCATCGTATATAAACCCGATGTAGTGCATCCTATGTCCTTAGCTTTGACCTAGTTAGATCTTAGCAATATACCTCGTTACTCAGAATCCTTGAGCTTCTAAGGTCCTCATCCTACCTTTGAGTGGATGCTCCCTCAACCCCTTGATCTGGACCATCATCCAGATACCTTGCCAACAGTCTGCTACACCCGGACTTGCCTTGAACCTTTGAACCCTTGACCTGGACCATCGTCCGGTTACCTTGTCATCAGTCCACCATGTCCGAACTTCCACCTGTGAATCCTCACATAGAGTTCAGATACTGGCCAGTAAGTCCAGCCCTTGCCCCATCGTCATTTAGCTGCCTCAACACCTCGCCCCTCTAAGTCTATGCTCAATCCTACCTGGACCAAGTGTAACATTATCAGGCATAGTCCGGAGGGGCTGACCTTGCCCCGCTGGACTCACAATCGCTGCCATGCCATCTGCACTTAACTCACTGTGTCTCACAGCATGGTCTGTGCACAGTTTTTGATGAAGATGTGTAGTACTATGGAGAAGTTTGTGCTACAGGCTATTGTTACTTTTATATCACTGGTAATTAATGCTTGGTTGGAATCATGCGTCCAGTGACTGACACATGACTGACTTGTACTGCAGAATTGTTCGCTTTCAAGAAAGACTGTTGTATCAAAACCATGTAGACAAGTTCATGACCAATTGATGTGTCCACTGCGATAATCCATTTGTGGTACAAGCTATTGTGCTGTTGTACTACCAGTAATCAATATTAGGTTGAAGTCATGCATCAAGTGACTGGCATGTGACTGACTTGTATCGCAGAATTGTTTACTTTGAAGCAAGACCATTCCATCAAGATCATGCAGAGAGATTTTTGACCAACTGATGCTATCTACTGCACTAATCCTCAAGGACTGATATGTAGTTGGCTGCTACATAGTTACTCATAGCTAGAAAGCATTGGAAGCATCATTAATACCTTCTGCCACCTTGTTGCCTTCAAAGTCCTTTATCTAAACTGGTGTCCTCAGTGCCTTCCCTTGGAACTGTTTTATCAGTTCTCATGCTGTTTCTACATAAGAAAAAATAGATCCTGGCACATATTGCATAAATGAATACCTCTTTTCACCCATTCCAATTTTGAAGTTTGAATGGGTTATAAATGTGGATGGAATGAGTGTTGGATTCATTGATTGGGCACTTAGTGGCACCATTTTCGTACTTAGAGTGTTGTGCCACATTGTGGTGCATTGTTGTTGTTGATATTTGTTGATGGCTTGCTCCTATAGTAGTTAGAGTCCACTGTCCTTCCTTTCCTCCAGTTTCTGACAGTGGACTCCAGCTGGGATTTCCAGCTGTTTAACAATGAGTACTGTCAAACTGGGAGGGAATTCAACGACAAGTCCCAACTCTTCAAGTACCAAATGCCCCCCTGTAATGTGGTCAAATGCTCCTAGTGCAGTAATGGAGCATATTCCAAAAGACAGATATCTGAAATCTTTATGTGGTTTGCACATGGTTTGTGGTCACAAATTAAATGTAGCAAATGGAAATGTATTGGCAAAGGGAAGCTGGAGTGATGGGTCGTGTTGCATGATCTGGGGCATCCTATGCATGTAATATGTGTGCATTTGTGGAAAATACATCCTGAACATTTCTGGCATTCATCTAAGATGCGACATTCCTATAAATCAACTAACACTTGTGGTTTTGAAACCCTGCCAGCCTAACAATTGCAGGGTGCCTTGTGAGTGTTTTCCTCAGATGTGCATATATACTCACAGTCAATGTTTCTGTTGGCCTCTAATGAGGCGTTAGAAGGAGCCATCATTGTTAGGATGCTGCACTCACCTCCATACTGCCCCCATGTGAGAAGCCAACCAGGATCGCATGAAAGTGCTCTCTTGAGTTGACACTGTCTGCTAGCAATAATGTGTCGCTCTCTACTTGAAAAGCAGCCATTGCACTTGCAATCACTTCTTGTTTCAAGGTGTCATTGGATATCCCAGCCAAGACAGCAATGACATGACCTGATTTATCTACGATAGCCTTGAGTGTCCTGGGTGTCACATTGCTTGGTATGTTGGATAAAATAACAAGCTCTTACCTGCCATCCCATTTCACCAGCTTGAAGCCACTCAAAATCAGTCTGGGTAGGTCATTTTCATACAGGTTCTCATGTATCCTTTTTGTCTCCAGCCAACCACCTTCAGCTGCTTTGAATCCCTATCCTTGGGCTTCTTCCAGTGTGATAATGCAGTTTGCCAGGTCCACTATAATCTTGCAACACTTCCATGCAATTTTCTTGTCATGTATGGCTAGTTTCCTTGCTTCAAATCTTCTCTTTTTCAGTCTATGTTCACATCTTGTGTGATTACTCTGCAAACACTCTAGTCAGAGATTACAACCTGTGGCAGACATTGACTCAATTTCTTTCGCCTATTATCCTTGGATGTGCCCTCACAAGCAAAATCTAGAGCTTTTTTTTTCTCTGATACATTGACCGTTCTTTTTTCTTTGTATTACTCACCTAACCCTATGTCTATAGTCTCTTGTAGGGCCAACTCCAAGTCATAAGTGGTTAATACAAGCTGCATAGTGACAGGTCAGTTGTAGCAGGTTATTGGGATTGGCCAGGACATATATGGCTTTAATGCCATAATAAATTCTGTGTCTGCCACAAACTAAAAATGATGTACTGATTTAATGACACTCTGCAAGTCTCTAAGTTTGGCATGGGTGCATGGGTCACAAGCTTGTATCCATCATACCTAAAAAGGGCAATAGGCATGGCAACAAAAGCGATGCTACTTTGTACAGGTGGTTTAAATGTTTCCTGGTCATCCAGCCACCTGCATTACCCTACATCCAGTCCTAGTATTGTAGTGATATCCAGCAATTCCTACTACCTACTACATGATGCCTAACCAATAATATCATTGAATCTGGTGGAATATAATGTCGCGTGAAACTGAGAAGCTATCTAATATCTCACCATATTTGATGAGATAGTATCACACTCACAACTGAGTATTTTGAAGGTAGTATATGTGAAATGACACTGCAATTAATGAGGGAGCTGCAAATTCAGTGAGCAACAACAGGTCGGCATTTCAAGTGAAATCAAGCTGAAAGTGATCCCAGGATGGGGATATGCACCAAGCTGCCTTTATGCCATTCCACCTCCTCTTGGAGGTGAGTGCTTGCTTGTAGTGCAAAGCAAGAGATCATCTGGAGTAGAGGAACCGAACCTCCTGAGTCACCAGCACCACATTCATGTGTCATTTGGTAATAGAACTGTCGATCCTGCTGACAATAATTGATTTCAAGTCTAGTATACAATAAAATCCCATTGAACACTCCAGCACAAGTAGACATTGGTGATACTGCAGACATTGATTTTAATCAGACATTATCCAACAGTAAAGACATTGCAGACATTGAATTTTTTATCTTACAATACAACATGATATGCTAATGTCTGTGACCATCCATCCTATATGATGCAGTCGTGCAGTAACAGCCTGCTATATAGTAGCACTGGAGGAAAAACCCAAACATGCATCAAGTGCGAGAATCCCATATCTCAGGTAATGCACTTGGATGTCTATAGAACATATGATGAAGTGTGAAAAATATAAGCTTGCAGGTATGAGCTATGGGTAGTGTGAGCATAACTAATCTATCACAATGGATAACACACATCCAATTATGTGTTCATAAACACCCAAGCCTCCACTTCAGCTTGGACGGATGCCAACCTGAGATATACCCATCCTGGATGATGTATTGTATGTCGGTGTGATAGCAGCATTAGGAGGTGTGGCAGTAACCATTAGAATTACTTCACCCCTCTGCAGTGGACACAAAATTGATTATGGCAGCAGTACAAGGCCTAAGGATAGTATGTCAGGTTATGCCAAAATATAAGGCTTATACATACATGAATAAACCAGTGTCATATGCATTCGAAATTGGGGGTTAAGGCACCATAATTGTCTGGAAGGAGACCCTGGCCATACTTGGAGGTGGAAAGGATGGTGAATGGTATTTTAGACACTGGATGGCAAGCAGGAACAGGAGCAAATTGGAATGAAGTGAGGTTATTGGTCTGGTAAGGCTGTTGGATTGGCTGGAAATCAGCAGGAATGATAGATTGAGGCTACTTCCTTTCTGACAATACAAAGAATTTGGACATGCATGCAACATTGACTTGGACAATGCACAAGATGAATCAAGTTCTGTGATCATGTCTTGTTCCTATTGTGAACTGATGAATCACAGGAGGATTTTTGACTTGGATAGTAGGCCTCATGGTCAGCATATACCTCAGATATGAATATGTAGTCACCTGTCAGTGATATAAATTTCCCTCTATTGGAACAAGAAAAAAACCAATGCACACTGTGATGAAGATAGGACTGCTTGGGGGCTGCTATGGTCAATTTGATGTTTTTGACCTTGTTAGCATGTACAGGTGCCTTGAGCAACTTGGACTGGAGGAGATATCCAAATTTGATGCATTGGAGCACTGCACTACTGTGGATAACTCAACACACAATTATCCTATGAGCAAACGAAAGGATACTGTTTAGCCCAAGAGAGTTGATGAAGGAAATAGTTGCAGGCTTGTTTGGGAGCTTGTTGGAGTGCTTGTGGGGGATTGCAGTTATCCCAATGCTTGACATCATTGCCAACCCATCTTCCTTCCTTCATCCCTCTATTCAGTATTCAACCCACCATCTTCCAGGAGTCATAAGTTTATGTTGATGAGGCTCTTATACCATCCTTTAATCTGGCCATACCACAACATGTCCTTACTAACCCAAGTAAGGCATATCTAGCCCAAGGTTTGTGGGAGGACACATTAAAGAATGTAGACAAGGTGTACTCCTTTTTTTCCATGCAGGTTGAGGTTCATCAACAATATCATTATCAGGTGATCCTACTCAATCCATTGCCCCCATGTGGGTATGAGAGAAAGCATGCAGCTTTACACCATGCAAGAAGTGATGAATACACCAGATGTGCTCAAGACAGCATTCTCCAGGATGTTGCCACCTCCTGATCTAGACATCTGTGGTGAGGGTGACGATGTCGTACTGACATTTATCTGTTGACCTTGTCTCATAAAGCATTCTCACCGCCGATTGACCCATTAGAGATGAAGGCAACAATTCACACAGTCATCATGAATCCCCACATGTCCTTACAGTGGCTCAAATAAGTGTCCGAATGTTGGGCCATTTGAGAAAGATAAGAAATTTGCAAGAGAACCAACAGGCATTAGCTCTAACCCTTGCAGGATCATCAATAGCCCTAACCCTTGTCCAGAATATGAGCTCCTCATCATGTGATCTGGTTGCCATGGTGCTGAGATATACTCAAATTAAAATGATGTGTCATTGGGACACTTATTTGACCATGATATTGGTTGTCCTTATTTAGTACATAACATCAGCTTCTGCTGGGTGATGTGCTTCAACTATGTCTGATTTTGTAACTTACATAATCTTAAGCAATATAAATGACATGAATTATACTTAGCTAGCCCTAATCTACCATAAATTTTAATTTGCCACTATTAGAGTTAATATTTATTTATTTTGTAAATCTGGCTATTCTGCTTATCAAATCCTCTTCAAAACTACTCTGGGGAAGTCTGATATGGCAAGGACTATTAAAGGATTCCACCAAGACAAGGATAACATAAAACCAGAATGTTTTTTAAAGATTTTTTCTATTGATAGAAGGTGAATTGTCTCTAATGTTATCTCTGGCAGAGTTGAAAATGCAGTCTAGGCTATCCATTTTATCAATGTCTGCTTTTTTCTCCTCTCTCTTCCCACACTCTTTGCAATGGACCCAGTCTATATTCCTAAAGGCTTTAGTCTTCAAATATTAATGTTATCCATATTTCTTTATTTTGGAAAGGCTTTCCTATTATTATTTTTCACACATACTTTCCTACATTTGACCTAATCACATTGATCTTGGTATCATATGATCAAAATGACCCTAGTCCAGGCTTCCACAGTCCAGTTTTAGTACTCAAGGACATAGACTAGTTTTTGTTAACTATACTTATGGCTTTTGTTCTTAATTATAGCCTCTAAGAATATAGACTGGGTCTATTGCAAAGAGTATGGGAAGAGAGAGGAGAAAAAAGCAGACATTGATAAAATGGATAGCCTAGACTGCATTTTCAACTCTGCCAGAGATAACATTAGAGACAATTCACCTTCTATCAATAGAAAAAATCTTTAAAAAACATTCTGGTTTTATGTTATCCTTGTCTTGGTGGAATCCTTTAATAGTCCTTGCCATATCAGACTTCCCCAGAGTAGTTTTGAAGAGGATTTGATAAGCAGAATAGCCAGATTTACAAAATAAATAAATATTAACTCTAATAGTGGCAAATTAAAATTTATGGTAGATTAGGGCTAGCTAAGTATAATTCATGTCATTTATATTGCTTAAGATTATGTAAGTTACAAAATCAGACATAGTTGAAGCACATCACCCAGCAGAAGCTGATGTTATGTACTAAATAAGGACAACCAATATCATGGTCAAATAAGTGTCCCAATGACACATCATTTTAATTTGAGTATATCTCAGCACCATGGCAACCAGATCACATGATGAGGAGCTCATATTCTGGGAAAGGGTTAGGGCTATTGATGATCCTGCAAGGGTTAGAGCTAATGCCTGTTGGTTCTCTTGCAAATTTCTTATCTTTCTCAAATGGCCCAACATTGGAACACTTATTTGAGCCACTGTATCAACACTGCCTTTTCATCAAATTTTGAATCACTGCCAGTCTTCAGAGCATTGTTGTCCTCCATGACAACTCAAATTGGTCACACCTATATTCAGCAAGAAATCACAGACTACTTCACACATGTGGAAAGGACATAAGCCTACGTTCAAAGAGGTCATGCACACCTTCTACTGTGTTTACATCCAATGACTTAGGAAGGCTGATAATTGTTTCTGCTTATCACCTCCCTAGATGTTATTATTAATTTTGGTTCAAGTCCAAAAAAGAATAATAAAAATAAAAATAAATCTAAATT
>QFEI01003697.1:16325-62045 GCA_003316145.1 Neoboletus magnificus | reverse complement strand
CACTTACTGGTGGAGAATGGAGTCAACGTCCATGCATACACTAGCTGTGGAGACCCTCTGCTTCACGTCATCGTGCGGTATTTTCATCGCGAGGACGACGCCCTGGAAGCTGCGAAACTCCTAGTTAGTCACGGCTGTGATCCACTCGAAGTCGACCCTTCTGGAAAAACTCCTCTTTATCTTGCTATCGAACGAGGTCACGTTTCTGTTGCACAATATCTTGCTTCCCTCGGTGCACCCTTGCCTCCCGATGCTCTCTTGATCGCATTTGGGATGCACCAACAGGAACTACCCTTGATCAATTTCCTTATGACGGAAGGTGGAAGTGTCCTGACGAAGGCATCAAACGGAAACACTGTGTTACATGTCGCAGTAGGCGCTTTCTATGGATCTTTTGACAGAGACATCGAGTACAATGCCCTCGAGGTTGTCAAAGTTCTGGTCAAGTGCGGTTGCGATCCTGCGGCATCAAACGATGCTGGGAAAACGCCTCTCCATATCACTGTGGACCTAGGGCGTACCGACGTCATGAAGTATCTCCTTTCTCTGAACATTCCACTTCCCCCCGACATTCTACACGTTGCGTTACAGTCCCACGGACTCTCCTACAATCGCCTTGATATTGTTGAGACCCTTGTTACGTCCGGTTGCGACACTCAGACACCTAATTCAGAAGGACGTACGCCACTGCAAGTTGCAATCATCAAGAGACACGTCGATGTGGTGCAATACCTGCTCTCCGTGGTTCCAGTGTGTAGTCTACAGCTTGAGGACCTCCTCGCGGTGACAGCACTGGAGCCGTCATATATCCAGCAGGATAAACCCACCTTAACCAGTCCCTTGACACCTCTCGCAAGGTTGGAGAGCCCTGACTTGTCCCCTATAAGCACAGTGATCCCCGAAGTCCCGAGGTGAGCACTTTCACACCACTTTCCATTACTCGGACTGACTTAAGGCGACAACGCGAAACGCAGAACGACCAGTCGTCTCATGAGGTCGGAGAGCCCTGACTCGTCCCCTACAAGCACAGTGATTCCCGACGTCCTTACTAGGTGAGCACCTTCATGCTATTTTCCGTTACTTCGACTGACTGAAGGTAATTTATGGTGGAACGACGGTGACCAGTCCTCTCACGCGATCGGAGAGCCCTGACTCGCCTTCTACAAGTGTATCAGACGCTAGCAAATAATGGTTCTTGCACTGTCTCACCCGGACTGGCCTCCCAAGTGAGAATGTTGTAATGGCTATTGCGAAGACCAATTCCATGATGTAGTAACACACATTCAGGTACTATGCTCGTACTCAGTGATGTATCGCAATATATGCAAATAAGGATGCTACTCGCCAACTACATGGTGTGAACGATGTGAATGCCGCGCGGGTCGTGCAATCTTCTTCCATTGACCAAAAGCCTGGGAACCTCACAAAGTTCCTTAGGTTCTACAAAAGTCGCACAGGGAAGCAACCCCCTGCAGTTCGTGTGGCCAGATATCTTGTATTACCAAGGCGTGACATCGATCCGATCCATGTATCGCTCGCCGTTGTGGACCCGAGGACACTGCAGGCCTCACAATCACGGAGTTCAAACACGGTTTGTGGTGAACCACGGGGTAGACGTTGCAGGGATCGAAGAAGCCAGAGTTCCATAGCAATGTATGGCGTCCATTGACCGATCTTGAGAAGGACAAAAACTCGCAGAACAAAACTGCAAGCGCGCCAGTGGTATCACCTTTAGTGATTCATCACGCTTCTTTCCACTGAAGAAGAAATACAAGATCAGCAAACGCGTGCACTGGGCAGCGCGAACTTAAATACCACGGAGAGAATTACCCACAGGTCCCATGGGGGAATGGAACCCAGGCTGCCAAGTACATCACCCACGCGAGATGGATGGCCTCATCTAAACTTCCCTCATCTCCGATGATCGCATGACGCCCAGTCAAGCACGCTAACTAGAGGTTCTTCAGCTTCATGCCCCATGCGTTCGATGAGCAAAGATCCGTTCCGGAACGCGAACACGGACTCGAACAGCTGCTTCGCGTCGGGGAGACCTTGACGGATATTGATAATGTGCTTATTGACCAATCGAAGATACTTGGATGCTCGGGAGGCATCCTGACTTTGTCACTGGTTGCGTTGAGGACGAACTAAACGATGGTTTCGCCGGACGGTGCAGTACATGTGTGTTTGGGCTGGCCTCGAAAGTTCGCTTTGCGCACGGTGTTCGGTGGGAAGTAAAAGAGGCTGGTCTCGAGAATGACGGGTCGTCACGCTCTCCCAGTCTGTTGAGGAGAGCCGGAACGACAAATTAGTTACCGACGAGACACCACTCGAAAGATAGTAACTCCCCGTCACGGCAACCATTCCACAACGTGGCAGCGAACCCCGCTCTGTGGGGAAGAGCGATGCTACAAAACACGAAAAAATGGACCGCAAATAACGTGATCGGTGCGCCAGGTTCTCCTCCTTTCCTCCCTTACATGGGTGACTCTTGCATTTCCAGCTGGTGGGCTGGAAGTCTCGTCTCGTTGCCAGCATAACCACTTGCCCACTTGATGTTGTCAAAGACCAAACTACTACAGGCACAGCGAGCGGTCCATGGCCAACCAGGGACTCCGAGTCCCTCGTCCGTATGCACCCAGTGTCACTGCCGACTTCCTGAGACTCGCCATGCACTCTTTTTTGGGTCAAGATACAGTTAAGACTACCGTGAGACATGATGGTATTCGAGGCATGTATCGAGGACTGGGTTCAGCCGTCCCTGGTTATCCCCCTTTTGGGCGATAAATTTTGTGATCTATGATGGGATCAGGCAGCTCCTCGGTGAACCTCCCAGGGAACGCCCGTTCCACCCAGCAGAATTTATCTTGAAACTCGGCCAAATGATTGCCAGCTTCAAGGCTTGTCATCCTTGGGCGTTGCATATCCTATCCGCCATGATTGCCGGAGCAATCAGCACAACATCTACGGACCCGCTGTGGGTCATCAAAACTCACTTCATGGTATGCTTTATCCCTTTGCCGTGACCTGATCTCGCGTGCAGAAGCATTCATACCGGTCCGGACACCAGACACGGTCCAGGCGAGGGGTAAGGTATAGAGTCTAGACATACGTCCGACGCTGCCCTCGCGATCTATCGCACTGAGAGCATCCGTGGATTCTACCGTGGATTGCTACCCAGTTTATTTGGTATCACTCACGTTGCCAGCTATTTCTCGCTGTATGAGCAACTCGGTACGGGCACGTGCGTCATGTTCAGTCCGGTGGGGCGAATCAATGACTAAACATGTTCATAGAGGGTGAGCTGGCGGCTCTCCTGAGCAACGGCGATATCGTTTTCTGCTCTGCTGTAACCAAAATGACCGCCTGTGTCGCCACATACCTGCGAAGTTGTACGTGTGTGGCTTTAGACACTCTGACTACCCATTGCGGAGGATCTGTCACCAGATGGTATGATCAAGGCGCATACAAACAGGTGTCTCACGTACATCACCCGCAAGATTATACAGAACGAAGGCTGGAGTGGCCTGTACAAAGGGTTTTATGTAAACCTGTTTCGAACAGTGCCAAACAGCCTGAATCTTATTGTGCGTTATCTGATCCAAGGATTGTGGCGGGAAGTTGACGCTACCGTTGCTCGATATAGACACGAACTGCTTATGCGTCATTTGTCCTTGGTGAGATAACACTCACACACAACCGGTACCTGCTCAATGCCACCACGGAGACATAGCATCTACGTCCCGATATGCAGAGGAAGCTGCCAGGTGGCTTCACTCCCCGCATTGTCCGAAATTATCTTACTAATTAAGCAATCAGGTAGGAAGGCTCGACCACCTGCTTGTGTATTATATATTCCGAGGGCCCAGCTACAAGCGATGGTCTATGACATTTGTTGAGGGAAAACAATAACCGAACTACGGAAATATATAAGCTTTTGAGGGACGACTGCAAGCAACACACTGTCGCAGCCGGCCTTTTTTTTCGCTCAGGTTTCATGATAGAAGTATGGGGCAAGGTACACTTTGCCAGGTCTACCTCGAGCAGAGAGAGCAACAGGCCCGGGTGAAAATTGGTCCCTCTCCAACTTTGGACCCCCAAGGGATGATTTGGTCCTGATATTCAGAACTTATTGCTACCGTAACCGTGAATCTTTTCTGACAACCCCATGCTGGTGCAGCTCGTAAAGAGTCACTTGTGCGCTACACATGCGTTGCAGGCGTACAGCTTGCTCAGTTCGCTGGCGAGTAACCTCCAGAGCTCAAGATTCTCCTTTTCTGATGATTCATAGAGTGTTCTCGCGCAAAATGGCCTCCGCCTCACATTAGCTTAAGTAGTCACTGCGCAAATGAGTATGCCAATCGCAAGGACTTGAATGGTAGCCCGCGCTACCGTTTCAGTTGGAAGAAGGCATGGGATAAGACTTCAGAAAGGACCGGAGTTCTTACAAATGACGGCGAGGTCTCTCGTCACAGTCGCCGTGTGATTTGTGTGCAAGAGTCCATTTCAAGTGAAGGCCCAGGATCCCAAGGACCAATAGCCGACTTTTATGACCCAGCAAATTGCTGTGAACTCAAAAAGCATTACACGACTGTGATCGGGTGACAGGGAGCGTGTATCGCACTCGGGCCTCGCCATCTGAGGCTATATTCTTTAGTGGCTCGGACCCTGAAGACCCAGAGGCCCGGACCTGTCGAGGATGAAACTCTGCCTTTTCGTTTCAAGTGAGATATGTTTCGCTGCTTATTTGGCAGGCTCTCCTGTAAACGGAAGATCAAGCAAGCTGTTTTACATAGAGATGCCGACCACTCACTGTCCGCGGAGCTGTTCAGTAGTCTAGGGCCATTCTAGGCCCACGATCGATTGCATCAACTACCTTGCGTTGACAATACCCCCACCGAAATAGCTGTGTTTGTAAAGATCAAGTAACTGCATCTTCTCCCCATCGGCCGAAAGCCTGCTTGCAGGACAAGTTCCGTAGATTCTACCGAAGCAACGCCACCTGCCACCTCGTGTGGTGATTAGTGCCCTGTATCACCTAGGAGCGACATCGATCCGATCCACGTATCGCTCACCGTTCTGCAACGTGGACCCCGGAGACACCACAGGCCTCACGGAGTTCCGGGTGGATGCTGCTGCAGGAACCGAAGATGTCGAATTTTATAGCATGGTTTTGCGTCCACTAATTGATCCCGAGGACGACAAAGACTGGCAGAACAAACCAGCGAACGCACCACCATCATGACTTTGAATGACTCGTGACAGTTTTTTCCGCCTCTGCGAACAGTACGAGATCAGTAAACGTGTATATTGAACAGCGCGCATAGCACTTGCGAAGGACTGCAAGTCTACGAAGATGTCGGCGCGTTACCAACTAGGAACTCGGAGGGCCAATGTAGATTTAGAGTTGTCGACCAGCCCAGGTGCTTCCGGGCGGTTGAAATTGCCGGCCTAGCCCATCGCCGAATGTCTCAAGGTAGCAACGATCATGCATCATGCATCATGCGGCTCCCCCTGGCGAAGAGCTGATGCCGTGGGTTTTCGCTACTTTGTAACACCAGTGATCACGCTCCGTTGTCTGCACGCGCGATGCCTTCCCGACGGTACTGGAAAAGGCAGTGGAAACGAGAACCCCGTCAGAGTCCAGGTCCATGATTTCCTTTTATCTTTTCCGGGAAATTTCGAACTGACAAGCCCATCAATTAGTTCTTCCATAATGTAGAGGGGGCGCCAAATCGATCACCGGGACAAGTTGGGACGGAGTGGGTCTAGATGGGTGCTTACCAAACCCATCTCGTTTGCAGACAGTGGGATGCCTACGTCTGGGTCTCGATTCTTAGCAAGGCAGTAGTATGTGGTACAACATGTCGTTTGATAGCATGGACTGGGACTTCTAGGTCTACTGTTGCGAAAGAGCAATGGGGAGCAAACTATCTACAAGACAAACAACAAGGTGGAACATGAACGAGTGTGCGTTCAATCTTCGATGACGACCTTGTTCTTTCGGGACGACGGTCAGCCGGTCACAACCCGAGTGCCAAGTCCCGCCACACTTACTTTGTAGAAAGCGACGTGATTCTTGATGTGGGCTGCCTTACTTTTGGGCTCGGGGTAATACCTGGATGGTCGGTGTAAGTATCAGGTACGCTGGACATCAACCCTGCAACTCGCCACGCGACGTCCTTGACACTTGTTCCGTCGACATCGGCAGAATAATACGAGGCGGAACTGTGTTACCCGCGACCATAAGCGAAATCTATCTCTGTTTAATCGCGTGTACAAAAATACCCTTTCCACGGGCAGATCGTTCTAAGTCGATGGGAGCGGGAGACGTTGAGGACGAGCTAAGCGATGGTTTCATCAAGACAGCGTGCTTACAAAGTGTTTGAGCTGGCAAGATTCGCTTTGCGCACGGCGTCGGGTGGGAAATAATAATTACCCTCGAGAATGGTGGGGTTGTCACATTCTGCAAGTACGGTGCCGTTGAGGACGACTTTGACCATGGCGAGGAGAGAGATGGTTTGATAAGGCGGCGCTTGTCTGATGAGTTTGATCTGATATCGACCGGGATGGATCGGCAAGAGCCGGAACCATCGGCTGCGACGAACTCAGGCAGTGGGGCCCCGCCCGAGACGAGTCAGACGACGAGACGAACCTCAACATTACTGACGAGACACCACTCGCAAGATAACTCCCTGTGGCAACCATTCCACAACGCAGCGAACCCCGCTTTGCGGGGAAGAGTGATGCCGCAAGACGAGAAAAAATGGACCGCGAACAGCATGATCGGTGCGCCCGTTTCTCCTCCTCCTCTTTCCCTCTTCCCTTGCATCAACGACTTTGCATTCCCAGCCGGTGCTGGAGGTGGTCTCGTTGCCAGCATAGCCACTTGTCCACTCGATGTCGTCAAGACCAAACTACAGGCACAGCGAGCGGTTCATGGCCAACCAGGCTACCAGGGCGTCCTTGGTCCGTATGCACTCAGCATCATTATCAACTTTCTGTGCCTTATCGTACTTTCTTTCTTTTTGTCAGATATCGTGAAGACTACCCTAAGACACGATGGTATCCGAGGCATGTATCGAGGTCTCGGACCAACCATCCTCGGATATCTCCCCACTTGGGCGATATATTTCGCGGTCTATGACGGCATCAAGCGGCGCTTTGGTGAACCTCCCCTAGGAGCCCCCGTTCCTCCCGGCAGAATCTACCCTGCGGCTCAGCCAAAGGGCTACCAGCCTGACATGCGAGATCACCCTTGGACGCTGCATATCCTATCGGCCATGGCCGCTGGAGCAACCAGCACAACATGTACAAACCCGTTGTGGGTCATCAAGACTCGCTTCATGGTATGCTTCATCCCTTCGCCGTTGACTTGATCTCGCGTGCAAAAGCGTTTACCTCGGTCCGCACATCAGACACAGTCCCGACGAGAAGTGAGGTATAGACATACGTTTGACGCTGCCCTCACGATCTATCGCACCGAGGGCATCCGCGCATTCTACCGCGGATTGCTACCCAGCTTATTTGGCATCACTCACGTTGCCGTCCAGTTCCCGTTGTATGAACAACTCAAAGTGTGGGCACGTGCGTCATATTCGGTCCGGTGAGACGAATCGATGGCTAAAACGTGTTCATAGAGGGTGACTCGACAGCCCCCTTGCGCATTGGTACTATTCTTCTTTGCTCCGCCATCGCCAAAATGACTGCGTCTGTCGCCACATACCCCCACGAAGTTGTACGTACACGGCTTCAGACACTCCGACTACCCATTGCGGAGGATTTGTCATCAGATGGAATGATCAAGGCACATACAAAAAGGAGTCTCATATACATCATCCGCAAGATTATACAGAAGGAAGGCTGGAGTGGCCTGTACAAAGGGTTATCTGTAAACCTGTTTCGAACAGTGCCAAACAGCGCAGTGACTTTATTATCGTGCGTTATCTGATCCCAAAGATCGTGGCGGCGAGTTTTGACAACGATGTTGGTCGGTATAGATACGAACTGCTTATGCGTCATTTATCGTCAACGAGATAATACTCACACGCGACTGGTATTTGCTCAATACCACCCACAAGGACCCACCGTCAACGTGGCATCCACATCCCAATTAGACGAAACCCCCAGGCATTCCCCTTTGCTGTGCACTGTTTATGGGCGACCCACGTCCTACATTAAATTTATATATTTCTTTTGCAGTCGCATTCGCAATGACTATATTTATGTACGGGCTCGCTGGGACGTTTCACTGCCTCTGATGCGTTAATAGCACAGGTTTCTCGAAGTTCTGAGACCACGTTTGTATGAGGATTGGAGGTTATTAGGAGGCAGTAACGAGAACGCGGGACGTCATCTCGCGCCCATTGAACTCGCCTTCCTAATCCTGTTCGTGTGTCCAAGTTCCAACCCGCTCCCACTGCTGCTCACAGATGAACGTGAGGACACCGCGAGCGGCACAATAATTAATGCGCCCCATCCGGGGATCGGGAAGCACGATTGTTTAGTCACATCATAACGCCATTGATATCCTCCAGTTGGCCCTGCGCAACTAGAGAGGCGAGATGTGTGCTCGGTCGAGAAGGTATCACGCGGTGTCCAGGGACAAGCCGTCGGGAAAACCGCACGTCATACAGGCACCCGCTTCACGCGGCGGATTCCATCGGCGCGTTCCCCCAGACAGTCTTCTTGAATCGCATGCACTTGGCATCATGATCATTGTCATTAAGAAACAAAATGTTACACTGTCAATGTCGTATTGTATATATCCTTGCGCCCACATGCGCGAAAACAAAAAGAACCAAAAAAAAAAGGAAGAGTCAGTAGACAAAAAAAGTTCATTCGGGTCCGTCCCCCTGGGGATCAGCTGTCCGTCCAGTGTACGTTTCCACACGCAATACATAGTAAGCTTGGGCTGACTGATCATGACTAGTGGTTAAAAGGGAGCGTGGGTGACCTCCCAACAGGGCGGTGGGATGTGTGCGAGTGTGAAGGTGCCATGCGTAATCTATGTTGGTGGCATGGGGGTAAAGCGTCCAGCAAAGTGTAAAAAAACGGATTGTTGCTTGGCTGATGCAATGAATGGATAAGCCATGAGGCTCGCGCGTAGATAGGCCACTTGAAAGCTGAAGGTGGTTGTTTGGATAAAACTCGGGAGGGCACGGTCCGCACAGGAAAGCACAAGGTAATTACCGAATAGCGGGCGAATGGAAAAAGGACAGTCTGCGAAAAAGGATAGACTGACCAGCGAATGCATGAAAAGTGGCAGCTGTGTAATTATACTGGTCAGAAAGTGAGAAGCAGAGAGAACATGCAACACCACTACACGCCACGGGGAAAAGCGACAACAGGACGCGCTGCAGCGCAGGTAAAGGTATCCGAACGATGTTTCAACCACAATGAGAACCGAGCTGCAAATAAAATAAAAAGTAAACGCGTACAAGAACTCCTGAGCTAGTGATGTTGCACCGTATCACCAGCATCGCTCAGGGTTTCCACTCTAACTCCTCTTGACGAGCTAACACTCCGAATATCCCTGCCTTCTTCAGCCAATTCGCGACTGATCAGAGCATCTTCCTTTCTTTCTTCAGGTTCTTCCACTGTTGCACCGGCAAAATCAGGCTTTCGTAAAGCCTTCCTGAATGCATCCGCCATGATCGCTGCATCAGCACCCGAGAAGGGTCCTTGATCGCCGGCAGAATGGGCCCTCGAAATGTCCGAAACTCCGTCGGGAGATACAATAGAAGCAGGTCTATGATGCTCCGAAGAAGCTCGCCCGCCGCCTCCGGCCACCGCGGCTGCAAGTAGCGGTAGCTGTGGCGAATTCGAGTTCTGCGCATTTGCCATCATGGGTGAAGATGAGCCCATAGACCCACGGTGGGCAAGTCGCTCGCGTCGTCGGAGGCGTCGCATGATCAGCCAGACAAGAATCCCTCCTGCAACGATGGCCAGGAACCCGAGAACCACAATAACCGCAATTGCCCAGTGTGGGAAGGGGGAACTACCGCTAGAATATTGTTGGATGGTGCCAGACTGGGAAGATGAAGCCAGGGACGAAGCGGATGATTTCGACGCCACAGATGCCACGGAGGCAGTTGAAAGGGCGGAGACAGATGAGAGGGTCGATTGTACCGAGAGGGAGGAAAGAGAAGACTGTGACATCGACGCGACTACCGAATCCGCATACGTTGTTTCTGGGCAGACAGAGAACCGTCAGGAACCAAGGCATTTGATATATTGATTGCACATACGAACTGCGAAGAAAGTAGGGTTCGTTGTTTGCGAGCCATCGAGGCCGTTCTGGTTCGTTATGACCCAATAAAATGGATACGATACGTCACCATTACTAGGCTGCCATTGTGCACCCGCGGTACCAAACCAGCTATCATTCACTGGCAAGGTAAATTCCCCGGCGGAACCGGTAGGGTTGGGGTAATCCAGAGTGCTGAACAATATCTGCAAGGTGTTCCCATTATAAAGGTATATGTCCACCAAATTCTCCTGGTCGATTTGCGGACGCCGGCTATTCCCTGGGAGGCGGTGGGTATACCAACGCAATAAAAGTACGAAAACTTACAGACAACTGCTGCATATTGATGCTGAAGAACTTGGTCACCAGCTGTCGGGTAGCACGTAACGTTATCGTTGTTGGCGTAAATCTGACAGTTGGTTTTGGCTTGCTCTGACAATGGGTCGTGATCATCAGTGAAATGGGGAAGCGAAGGACGTGTTTGAGCAGAGGTTTGACCCACCCACTGCAACACTGTTTGAGATGATGGTGCTCTGTCTCTTCGTGAACGATGGCGTAGGGAACGGTGACGGGTCTGGTGTTCTCGCCCGGTTCGATCTCTGGCATGGTTTTGATGGTGTGGCCGTTGGTGCAGGCCAGGGCGAGTTGTCAGACGGACTAGAAGGCATTACAAGGGATCGAAAGAGATAGGATAGAGGATTTGCGAAAACTGAGTCTAGGTTTGAACGAAGACTGTGTGACGACGGAAAGCGGGATTGAGTGAGGGAGATACTATGGCTGTGAATTGAGGGAAATCTTGGGGGGGATTGACCAGGGTGGGGGTACAAACGAGAGGAGACTCCTTGACAACGTCTTGCACGACGAGGGCGGTGCAGTCGGGGACGGCAACGGCAACGACGGGGGAGGGTGCGGCGACGAGCAGGAAGGGACGGAGAGCGACGAGTCGAAGGAACACGGACAGCGTTGCAAAACCGAAACCCAGAATTCTCCCAAAGACTCCGAACACCGCGCTTAGCTAATATCACGTTGCATTATCCTTGCCCAAAACAAGCCCGATCCGAAAACGAGAGATGAGACTGATTGACCCGCCTTCGCAACAAGCAACAAGCAAACCCAACAGAAACCAACTTCCCAGCCCTGATGACAAGCATCCGGAAGACCGCCTGGGTTCATCACGTATCGCTGTTGCATCGCAGCCCAGCCCGTGCTTGTTGACATCACCACCCGTCAATATTAAACACCTGCCTGCAGGCATATTTGGATTTGACGACACGCAGGGATGCCACCCAGCACCGGCATCCCTGCCACTCGCGGCGTAAGACATCATCGATGCATCCTCAAGTCACCGAGGGGAGGACGAGCAGCAAATTACTTACATCTTCTGATTATCGTCGCATGGGAAATACGGGTGATCAGCTGAAGCACGGTGTCTGGGGGCACTCCCAAGTTCAAAGATAGCCAACAAACTACTGCCCTCGATTGTCTGTTTGCCAGCTGGTTGAGGGCCAGGCATATGATACAGCGTGATCCGCCGTGTCAGTCTGACGCGTGCTCAAAGGAGGAGCCAAACGTCAACCCCAGTTTCACCCAACTTCACGCCAGCTGGTGATGCGGCCGAATTATAAAATTAGTGCTTCACCGAGGCCCTTGCTTACCTGCGATTATTCCGCCCCCAGCTCTTCTCCCTTGGGCTGCCGAGTGCGAACGTTGGTGTGGACAACTGCACGCTCGCCAGAAACACGTCACGTCCGACCTCATTGTCTCTGTGAAATGGAGACATCTGGCCTACTTGTGTCCGTGACGGCGCATCGACCCCTGCGTGTCATATTTCTGGTAGGAGATCGGATCGTTCGGGAGAATCTGTACCTACGCTGCCATCGGGATTCGGCAGCGTATCTGAGGCTCTCGCGTGTCAACGCGGCAGCAGAGGCGAGTGTGGCTCCGAGATGCCACCGAGAATCCGAAGTTCCAGGTGAATTGCGAGCTGGTTGGATATCTTGAGTTGTTCAAAGCACAATGTTGTGCATGACAAGCCACTCTTCGATGTTGTTTGACGTAAATTTGTCCAAGTTCCACCGCCGCAAGCTGTTGTGCGTGCAGTCAGGATGGTCGTATTCATGAATCGCAGTGATCGGGCATGCTGCACTGTTTGTCATTACAAGCATCGGCAGGCGCGTTTGTCCGCTTGACACCATCTTCTCCGAGCTCGCCGCCACGTAACCTGCCAGGGCCTGCAATGCCCCGGCATCACCCTCATGCTCAAGTACCGCATGAGCATACTAGTAGATCTGCGGACCATGATGCCCGTGGTGCTGTCGGCTACGACGACGACGACAACAACGAAGAGGACCACCCAATCTATACCGCGCGTCGCACTAGAAGCGCTCTTGAACTTCGAAGACAAGCTGCCATTGGCCCTTCCACGCGTTTTGCTGCCCACCTTCCTCGCGCCACTGGCTTGTCCACCTTCCTCGGAGAAGGGTTCGGCTGGCGAAAGCCCAAGATCACTCAGATCACAACAACACCTGGCCAGCTCGGTGCTGGTGAGACCGAAACCGAAACAGATGAACCAGTGAGCAGTCGCGTTGCTTTGTGCCTTGGTCTCCACACGCTATCGCAGACGGTTCTAAAGGCCCTTTATCCACTCTTGCCCAGCCAAGTCATCTTCCGACTACACGTATAATGCCTGTCTCAGAACCTTTGGTCCCTCCCAGCGTCGTGACCCTGGTACTCTTCGAATCTTTTCGCCTCTTGTCCGTTGTCCCCGCGGCTTTCGGTGTATTGATTAACGCCTGGTGCCTGTGGTGTCCCCCCGGTTACTCGCCCACATATGGCTCACCGGATCATTCCTACAATAAAGCCGAGCAAACCGGAGGGTGGGGTCGAAGATGTCTCCCAGATAGGGGTGATTATTTCATCGCCGTCTTGTGGGTATGTGCTCGTTTTTTTCTCACTCCAGACCATTTATCACGCATGGTTTAAACAGGCCCTCCTCACCGCACATCAGTGCCTCAAACTGACCACTGGACTCTTGCACCGCTGGCGTGCATACTATCCTCCCCTCTCCACCCTCATTCGTCTTCTCGCCTTACAGGCAATTTGTTGGCCTGCCACCCATTTCACGCTGGATATCGTTGGCAGCCTGGGAACGAACTCCACATTTAGTGACGACACGCTCATGATCCTCGAAAGCGCACTCCTTCGGTGGACAACCGCACGTCCTGATGTCTGCTGGGCAGTCATCGGGACGACAACATGCATTTCACGAAGCGTCCAGATATGGGTCACCAGCAACCTCTTATTGTCGACGAGTTTGGGCTCGAGAATCAACCTACCTTCTGCTGTTCCAGACCGGCTGAGACCGAGGAGAGTGGTCGCGGGGGAAGAGACAAGGAAGCTGATTGGGAGGAAGTGGGACTGGGGCATCGTGTTGAGGGTGTGCATATTCCCCGCGGGGTGCTTGTATTTTGTGATGGCGTGGATTGGAGCCTGGAGGAGAGAGGTGGGAGGGTGTTGAGGGTTATTAAGTATTAGTGGCTGTCTTATGCCAGTATTCGTCACGCACTTGCCCGTTTATTAACATGTTATTCCAGTTTACGTACCTAATATTCGAAGACACCACCTCACGTTTCAAACGTCCAACAAACAGTACGGGTTGGGATTTCAGACTCACGGGGAACACATAAGGCTACTTTGCAAACAAGAAGTGCGTCGAATGTAATAAAGTAAATTCCTCAAAGATGTATGGCATAATGGAGCGCACGTGTGCATGTGAGCCCTCGGTCAGATATAGAACATGGACCCAGCCAGATTCGGATGAATGCCGTTACCCCACGCCCTCTTAGCAGATTCAAACACCTTCTGGTGCTCTTCCTCCTTGTCCGCCTTCGACTTCCCCTTTGACGTCGTGGTCGTCTTGTCTTCAGAGACCAAGAAATCGTTCAGGTAGCACCTCCCGCGCTCGCAAGCGAGATCGGCGTAGTATGCCGGGGGTATGAGACTGACCGCCTTTGTGGCGCGCGCATAGAGGTAGCTCGCCGTGTTAACGCCCTGCTGGACTTCGTCAGCGCCAAGCTTGCTTTCGTCATATATAACGGTGTAATGCGTGGGCTTCGCGTGGCCTTGCAGACCCGCGTGGGCTTGGAGGTAAAAGTCAAAATCGAAGCTGTAAAACCACGCTGAATTTTCTCACAAGGGCGAATAAATAGATGACACGTACACTGCGGTGATGCCCTGGTCAACTACGGTCCCAGGACGGGGGTTGCCGTTCTTGTCCCCGAGAGCATCGGGGGGCCACATTCGGGCGTGGTGGCGCTTGCCGCATATGATAATCGTCAGCTGAGGTCGGTAAGGTTTTCCTTGAGGGCCACCACTAGGGCTCACTCTCTTGAAGGCGTCGAGGATCCCGGGGAGCTCATTTATGAGGACGAGGTCGAATTGTCCCTTTGATGTGCCTCAATAAAGTAGGCCAAAGTGAGGATCAATGGTCGCGCACCTCGGATACACCATCTCGAAACACGTATACTCGATCGGGGAGGGATTTGCTGACCGCTTGATATCTCTTCAAGCGTTCGATCATCATCACGGAGAGCTCGTCGATCATCTGTTCGTAACAAACGTTCACGGTTTAGTACACCGTAACTGTGAATAGTATGGTACGTACTTCTTTCTTCGACTCCTGACATCTCATGCTGGCTGGGAATTGAGCAAAATTGCTGTCCACACTTGCCACCACAGCCGCAATAGATGGCGTTCCATCAATACTCCCAGGTCCAGGATGGGTGACGTCCATGCCAACTAGCATCGTCTTTGTCTTCGTCAACCACTGCAAACTCCGATCATCTATCTTGTGATTGATACCTCCGAGCTTCGTATTCACTTTCAGTGCGACGTTCGAGAAGTATTGATCTTGCTTCCTGGGTTCCGTAAGAACTTTGTTGGCCAACATATGGATGGTGTGTATCCCCAACTCGACATCACAGATACGTTTGATGCCGGGGTAGATGTAATTGTCACGCTTCGATAAAACGACGAGCACGAACGACGGGCTTCCACGTCGAGCTTGGTTGTCCCGAATGGTCGAGCGGATTAGAGCAAGGGATTGTTGTCTGCCAGGATCAATTGCAGGATCTACCAGCTGGACATTCAAAAGGGCCGGTGAGCCGTCAGGAGAGATGCCTGTCATCCCACTCCTTTGGCATTTTCCAGCGAATCCTTTCCAGAGAGACATTAGCCGAGGGTCGCCAGGTCCATCGAAGACGGGACGTTGCTCCGTGATCACTAAAATCCACCACGACTTTACAGCACCACCGAGATGGAACTTGACGTCAAGGATATTCCAGCTTCCGTTATTCACGTTTGGTGGCTTGCCGCCCCTATAGCTGACGCCAGGAGGAGGGAGCTCCCGGAATGGGACACTAGCCATGTTGGGACTGACCGAGACGCCAAAGTTGGCCAGTTTCTGGTTGTTCGGTGTCAGTCCCAACTGCGGGAAACCCTGACTGAGAATCGTCTGCGCATTTTCGGCGGGGCGCTTGCACGCAAAGCGGAGCATCAGCGTTGTCTGCTCATCGTCGAGTTTGCCACGGAATGGCTGGCCAGGTAGAATCTCGCATAGCTCCGGTGGTACAAGAATCGGGTGCTTGGCGTTTGGACCAGAAATATCGATGACGGGTAAGTTGGGATATTTCAATGTAATCTTGTACTCTGCACAACGGATGCAAGTTAGCCAGACAGTCGCTCGGCTACAACCTGTCACACATACTTCGCTTGAAGTACTGTTCAACGGTCACCTTCGCGTTGAATTCGTCGCATTGGAAAGAAGTGTTCTTTGCCGTCGTGGACATAATCTTCTTTAACGGCTTCGTCTGCTTGTAGCCTAGGTGGCTGGTGGTCACCTTGAGCTTCTGCGCGAAGCGTTGAAGTATGGCCCCTTTCGACTGTTGCTGGAACTCCATGATAGCGTCGGCGAGGTTACCCGGTTTGTAGAAGGCCGTCATGCAGACGCCGACGTTGACCATCAGTTCTTTATAAACTGGTCGCGTAGACATGAAGAAACCCCTCCATGCCTCGACCCCGATGGAGAGTTTCAGAGATTGTCCGCTGGAAGGAAAGAAATAACGATTCTTCCCAACACGAACACCGTTGTGGGAAGCATGGTACTGCAGCACCAAGTTGTGTGCGGACGCGATTGGGGCAAAGTCCCAATATCGGGAATTGGGGTCGCCCTTGATAAAGCTGGGACGATACGGTTAGCCAGCGAACTGAGTGTACGACGGTTGGTCTTACGAATCGAGTTCACTAGACTTGAGTTCCTGAGTGAAAGTAATGGTAAATGTGTAGGTCTTGTCGTGTTTACCAGGCTGTGCCTGGCCCTCCTTGAGGAACAGGACAGGGACATCGAGTGGTTGGGGCAGCTTCTTTGAAGAAACCAGCCTGGCACTGCTATCATGAGCGATGAATGGTACGTATTCCTTCCAGCCCGGATGGGCGCTCTGCTCGAGCAACGTGAACAAACGGGCCTTGATACTCTTGAAGTCGGTCTTGGGAGTAACGTCGATATGGTAGTCATAGATGACGCCCGTCTTTGGAAACTTGACTGGAAAGAAGTTGGTCCGGAGAACCCCAGATTTTCCGAGTGTCCCGAAACCGGGACGGGCAGGCCGAGAAGGGTCATACGGAATCGTCTTCAGTGTCTTGACCAGCTCGTTGACGCTGGAAGTGGCGAGGCGCTGGTCAACAGATGGGGGACCTCCGAATACTGCATCTCCAGAGACCCCCGCACCTGGTGGCCCAGCGCCTCCACCTCGGTATCCACCCTGGCCACCACCTGGTTGGAAGCCACTGGGGCTACCGCCTCTTGGTGGGCCACTTGGGGAAGCGGCACCACCACCACGGGGCTGACCGCGACCGCGGCCGCGGCCACGGTAATCACCGCCTCTATTGGAACTCATGATGAACTACGTGTCAAAGTTGTCGCGAGTTGAAGGAAAGATGTGCTGTGGCGCGTGTGTTGCAGTTTGTTCCAGTACTTATACTTTCGCCCGTGAAACTTATCTTTTCGGCACCTGAACACGCGGTTCCTGTGCAGTGCGCAGCCGGTGCGAAAACTAGCGAGTGATTCGCACTGACCCATCGACTCGGCCAATGGGAAGCAGTTTTGTCACGCCATTGCTGTAGCTTGATATGTATAGAACAATGCACCGGCATTGGCCATGACGTGTATCCATGATGCACGGTGGACACAGGAAGCCACCAGAAACGTGTTTAAGAGTTATTTCATGTCAAGCTTCGACCGCCTTCGAATCCAAAACAAAGGAACACACACCTGCTTCAAGTAATATTAAAGGTGCATCAATCACAGCTTTACCCTCACCGTGGAAAGTCGGTCCAAACGAGGAGTTATAGTCACTACCTGATTTGGATGAATTTCATATGTACTTTGCTGCGAGTCGGACACGAGTTTGTTGAATCAATCAAGGCAAGTGCCTTCAATAGTCTGGTCACCGGACCATGAATCAATGGGAATAAAGAGCTCGGGCATACCTTGCCAGTGAAGTTGAGTTGCCTGCCGTCTCCGCACTACTCGCGCAGGTATTGTGGGTCCTTGGTCAGACTTTGAGATGGAGGGAGAGGTGTAGGCGCACCATTTGTATAACTTCGAGAAGTTCAAAAGCCTTCGCCTCGATTACAACCTGGGAATACACAAACGGTAGTTCTTGTCTACATGTCGCATGCTATCAGCGCAATCTGTGACGAGAGTCACATTCAATCCTGGATGAAGGGACCCGTCTTGGCAAACTGTGTCCAGATAAACGAAGCGGGGAACTCCGGCTCAAACCACGGGCAGCCTGCAGGCAAACACTTTGCAAGCAGCTTGCACGCGAAATGCATGTTTAGGGTGCGGAAGAGATGTAGCACAGGAAAGCAACCCATGGAACAAACCTGAATGGACGTGTTTCCCTTCCATTGCGACAACATTGACACAGCTCATCATGCGTGCCAGCAGGGGCGGTGATAATCGTGGTCGCAGCCACCCCCGCGATGGTAGTGCCGCTCACGCCAGCGGCTTACCCAGCCTCGGTGCTAACTACCAACTGGCAAGTGGTGGTCGGGGTGGATTTCGAGGAAGAGGCCTGAGAGGTGCCACCCCTGGGCCACCACGTGCGGTCACTGCAGATGTTGCATTCGGGAATTCCTCATCGCCTGTTGCCCAGTGCCCCTCCTCCTCCAGCGAGCTCATCAAGAATTTGAGGACGATTCCGTACGACCCCGCGCGGCCTACCCGTCCCGGTTTCGGGACACTCGGAAAACCTGGGGTTCTCCGGGTCAACTTCTTTCCAGTCAAGTTTCCAAAGACGGGCGTCATCTATGACTACCATATCGACGTTACTCCCGAGACCGACTTCAAGAGTATCAAGGCCCGTTTGTTCACGTTGCTCGAGCAGAGTGCCCATCCGGGCTGGAAGGAATACATACCATTCATCGCTCATGATAGCAGTGCCAGGCTGGTTTCTTCAAAGAAGCTGCCCCAACCACTCAATGTCCCTGTCCTGTTCCTCGAGGAGGGCCAGGCACAGCCTGGTAAACACGACAAGACCTACACATTTACCATTACTTTCACTCAGGAACTCAAGTCTAGTGAACTCGATTCGTAAGACCAACCGTCGTACACTCAGTTCGCTGGCTAACCGTATCGTCCCAGCTTTATCAAGGGCGACCCCAATTCCCGATATTGGGACTTTGCCCCAATCGCGTCCGCACACAACTTGGTGCTGCAGTACCATGCTTCCCACAACGGTGTTCGTGTTGGGAAGAATCGTTATTTCTTTCCTTCCAGCGGACAATCTCTGAAACTCTCCATCGGGGTCGAGGCATGGAGGGGTTTCTTCATGTCTACGCGACCAGTTTATAAAGAACTGATGGTCAACGTCGGCGTCTGCATGACGGCCTTCTACAAACCGGGTAACCTCGCCGACGCTATCATGGAGTTCCAGCAACAGTCGAAAGGGGCCATACTTCAACGCTTCGCGCGGAGGCTCAAGGTGACCACCAGCCACCTAGGCTACAAGCAGACGAAGCCGTTAAAGAAGATTATGTCCACGACGGCAAAGAACACTTCTTTCCAGTGCGACGAATTCAACGCGAAGGTGACCGTTGAACAGTACTTCAAGCGAAGTATGTGTGACAGGTTGTAGCCGAGCGACTGTCTGGCTAACTTGCATCCGTTGTGCAGAGTACAAGATTACATTGAAATATCCCAACTTACCCGTCATCGATATTTCTGGTCCAAACGCCAAGCACCCGATTCTTGTACCACCGGAGCTATGCGAGATTCTGCCTGGCCAGCCATTCTGCGGCAAACTTGATGATGAGCAGACGGCGCAGCTGCGCCGCTACACGTGCAAACACCACGCAGAAAATGCGCAGATAGTCCTTAATCAAGGTTTCCCGCAGCTGGGACTGACACCAAACAACCAGAAACTGGCCAACTTTGGCGTCTCGGTCAGTCCCAACATGGCTGGCGTCCCATTCCGGGAGCTCCCTCCTCCGGAAATCAGCTATAAGGACGGGAAGCTGCCCGACGTAGGCAACGGGAGCTGGAATATCCTCGGCGTTAAATTCCATGTTGGTGGTGTTGTAAAGTCGTGGTGGATTTTAACGATCACGGAGCAACATCCCGTCTTCGATGGGCTCGACGACCCTCGGTTAATTGTTTTCTGGAAAGGATTCGCTGGAAAATGCCAAGGCAGCGGGATGACAGGCATCACTCCCTACAGCGAGCCTACCCTTTTGAATGTCCAGCTGGTGAATCCTGCAACTGATCCTGGCAGACAACGATCCCTTGCTCTAATCCGCTCGACCATTCGGGACAACCAAGCTCGACGTGGAAGCCCGTCGTTCGTGCTCGTCGTTTTATCGAAGCGTGACAATTACATCTACCCCGGCATCAAACGTATCTGTGATGTCGAGTTGGGGATACACACCATCCATATGTTGGCCAACAAAGTTCTTACGGAACCCAGGAAGCAAGATCAATACTTCTCGAACGTCGCACTGAAAGTGAATACGAAGCTCGGAGGTATCAATCACAAGATAGATGATCGGAGTTTGCAGTGGTTGACGAAGACAAAGACGATGCTAGTTGGCATGGACGTCACCCATCCTGGACCTGGGAGTATTGATGGAACGCCATCTATTGCGGCTGTGGTGGCAAGTGTGGACAGCAATTTTGCTCAATTCCCAGCCAGCATGAGATGTCAGGAGTCGAAGAGAGAGGTGAGGATCACGCCATTCGGGGTCACAGCGCAGTAGAACACGGACGTTTGCTACGAACAGATAATCACGGATCTCTCCGCGATGATGATGGAACGCTTGAAGAGATATCAGGAAGTCAGCAATTCCCTCCCTGATCGAGTATATGTGTTTCGAAGTGGTATTTCCCACGTGCGCGATTTTGATGCTCGCTCTGGCCCGCTTTATTGAGCTGCGCCAGCAGGAACTTTTTGACATTGTCCTTAAAAATGAGCTTCCTGGGATCCTCGAAGCCTTCAAGAGAGTGAGACCTAGTAGTGGTCCTCAAGGAAAACCTTACCGGCCTCAGCTGACGATCATCATATGCGGCAAACGCCACCACGCCCGAATGTGGCCCCCCGATGCCCTTGGGGACAAGAACGGTAACCTTCGTGCTGGGGCCGTAGTTGACCAGGACATCACTGCGATGTACGTGTAATCCAATTATCTCCTCCTATGAGACCACAGCGTTCTTCACAGCTTCGACTTTGACTTTTATCTCCAAGCCTGCGCGGGTTCGCAGGGCCATGCGATTGCGAGGCCCACACGTTATACCGTTCTGTATGACGAAAGCAGGCTTGGTGCCGACGAAATCCAGCAAGGCATTAACACGGCAAGCTACCTCTATGCACGCGCCACCAAGGCGGTCCGTTTCATTCCTCCAGTGGTCTACGCCGATCTCGCTTGCAGGCGCGGCCGGTGCTACTTGAACGATTTTGTCCCTGAAGACATGATGGCCACGGCGTCGATGGACAGGGAGGAAGAGCAACAGAAGGCGTTTGAAGCTGCTAAGAAGGCGTGGGGTAATGGCATTCATCCGAATCTGGCTGGGTCCATGTTCTATGTCTGAGTTCTGGCTGACCGATCGTTATGCCATGACACGTGCGAGTTCGGTGTACTGCTTGTGTTCGACTCCGCGGAGTGACTCTGGAACTCAGTCAGCGAGATGCAGTTTTTATCACTCCATTGCTATGTATTGTAATTCGTGCGCCATAGAGCGATGTACGACCATAGCCACACATATGCATGATGGTGGAGACAAGTGGATTTCCAGAAACGTGTTCATAAAAACAAATCAGTCATCCGCACACACCGACCGTCACTCCACGTGAGGAATCTCGCAGCCGGCAGCTCGTGCAAGCCGTATGATGTTCTCAGCCTGTGTCGCATGCCATGAGCTTCGACTGCTTCTCCAAGCAAGGGGACACACCTGTTTTAACATTGGAGCATCGATCATCTCCTTACCCCCACCCTCCACTTCAAGCCCGAATGCACCCTTCTCATTGGAATATGCGATATCCATGCGGTGGAGGATCTTTGCAGCACGGAGGATCTCTGCATTTCCGATCGAAATAGATCCCACATTATTACGAGTACTCGGAATTCGAGATAGAATATGAGCCTCACCATGGAAAGTTGGAACAAACGAGGAGTTAACGGTCGCTACCTGATTTGGATGAATTACTTGCTGCAAGTCAAACATGAGGTTGCAGAATCAATGAGGATGAATAACGCGACCATACCTTGCCGGTGAAGCCGAGTCGCCTGCCGTCTTCGCATTCCTCACGTAGGTATTCCGGGTCCTTGTAATTCACGCATACCTGAGATGCCAGTCAGGCTTCGAAATGGGGAGAAAGGCGTGGGCGTACCATGTCTATGGCTTCTAGTTCGAAAGCCTTGGCCATGATTACAATCTGAGAACGCACATAGAGTAATTCCTGCCTAGACGTCGTCCGCACCACAGACGTATCAGCGCAATCTGCAAAACGAGAGTCACACATTAAATCCTAAACAAAAAGGTATGGTAGGAGGCATACAATCCTCTGCAGCAAACTAGAAGCTGTCCATTAGATCTCCGTGGATCGGAATGACGGGGCTGATTCGCAGCTTACCAAAAGAGCCGTCAATTTACCACCTTTCTGAGCCCCGAATTCTGACCCCCAGCTAGCGATATCTCCTAAGCCTACAACAGAGCGTGCGCTCTCTATGCTGGCTACAATGCGCAACGAGGCGGAAGATGTATTTGAATTACGTATGATGCGGGATACGTAGTGCAAATCTCGGACAGAGTGGATCTTGGGGAGTACGACGGTACCCACGGATGGGTATTTGAGCTTTTCCGAGGAGCTTGCGTTGGTGCTAGGGTACAGAAAGAAGAAAGGGGACATACAATTTCTGTTATATCATCTTCGAAAAAGGGCGTACTTGTATCATTGAGTCGGACGGCGATACGCTCGGGGGCAGGCAGATTCTCCTTAGGTGTCCGCTGTCACTCCTACGTCAGTATCATGATGCTACATTCAAGTCGTACACCACGGACATGCAGGAATTGACTTAGTCGTCGTCTTGCCGCTTTCTTATCGTGTGGTGTGGGAGTAACGCTGTCTTCGAGGTCATAAATTACAACATCTGGGGGAGCTCCGAGGTTGAGTGACTTCTCGAGCATGCGATCTGACGAGGCAGGGACTACACGGGGATTAATCGAGAGAACGTAGCGGGACCAGTTCTGAGGAACAGACCATAGAGATACGAGCGACGTAAGGAGGGCTCGCTGGACGTGGAGGTGCTCAGCAGCCTCCGAGCGGCCGTGAGGTTGGAGAATCTGATATGCCGTGTAATGTCGTACGTGGCAGCACACTGAAGAATTGATGTTCGTGTCCGTGAATTCATCCTTGAGCTTGTGCGCAACGTCGCCAAGGCCATGGTGGTGCTCCTGAAGGATCATCGTCGTGGGTTCGGGAAGGTCACACTTTGGACCACTGCCATAATCGGTCTAGGAGAAACTAATATACGTAGCTACCTATCCAAATACTACACGGACATGCAGGCGGCGATGGACGTGTATATCGACGTCAAACCGCACATGAACAATATTCGTTCATTTACCAATCAACCCAGTCCAATCATACTTGTCATACTTTTTTTTGAAGTCGTTTATTCGGTCTTTGTGGTGCTGGCGATCCATTCTCCGTGGTCGCCTCCACCGTCTTGGTTCGACATCCATCACGTTCCCTATGATCTCTCCCGCAAAGTACCTGTAGCAAGCCGGTCAACGCAAAGGCAATACTACATGGCAACCATGAACTTACTTGGGGAATTCACCACCTCCTTTCTCTCCTTCGTCGAGAGCACCATCTTCCTCTCCCAGAGCGGCAGACTCCCCAGTACCTTCAATAACATGACCATAACCATGTTCACCTTTGTAGTCGAATTGGACCATAAAGTAGGGTAGGTTGGGAACCATCGCGCGACGGAATCCCCCAGGGCGTGCAGAAAAGTCGATGACTTTTTTGTGCTGGGACCATTCAGCTTCGGATGCTAGTAGAGATTCCTATGCCCATTTCATTTTCTAGAACCAGAAAGTAATGCGAACACTATACCTTGAAGAATTGGGGGATGACATCATACTGTGCCCAAGGGAGAGGCACGCATTCAATGCATGTGTGCCTTTGCCATTTGAGGCTAATTACCGTCTCATAGAACACAACGCCCTTGTCTTCCTCCGCAAACATTCTCATGAGGCCCTTCATAAAGTTCTACAGGCGCCATAATTAACCTCTTGGAGATCAGAGCAGAGTGCAGACATACCCGAACTTCATCCCAAACATCGTCATCGGCTTCGAGCATCGTCAAGTGATGCTGAATGGGAACAATGAGACAATGCCCGTCCAGTAGTTCCTCAGTGAGAGTGCAAGAAAGGTAAACTCGGGTTCCCATTGCAACAACGGGTGCTTTGGGTGGCGAGTCATCTTCCCCGTAGCAGAATTGACAGGTGGCCAAGGCTTTTTGAGTACGTTTGTAGTCTGTGATGAAATAAAAATACGATGTTAAGAGCATGTATGGAAGTCGGATGGTCGAAGTGTATACCGTTAATGGCGAATTGCCGCTTCATGGCATCGGAGCGCATTTTTTGTCTTGCGAGACGTTCAGCATTGTCATCAATATAATCAAGGTCGTTCTGACAATCTAATGATTGACAAGTAGAGAGTTATGGAGTGGGAAGGACGAACCTCGAATTTGCCGTCGCCCATGAGGGCCTTGGCATACTGGGCATCCAAACTTTTCTGGTCTGAGATGCCCGCACCAAAACGTTCTTGACGCAACATTTCTCCGAGGGTGATTTCGTTGTCGTCGGCATTGTAACGCACAATGTCACCTGTCTTTGGGTCGCGAGATTCGAACTAAAAAGTCTCAATGTTAGGAGGGTCGAAAGCATCGAGGTGGGATAAAAAGCAACCTTCTCTTTCTTCTTACGGTTGCCAGGTAGTGGTCCTGCATCGTTTTTACCGTGGCCCACGTCATACAAGCGTCCGCGTGCATCCAAAGTGGGCAGCACCTCGACCTTGGTCCTTACAATTGGTTGTCCAGGTTCACCATGAGCCTTCCGCAGCTGTTCCTCATATTCCTCCTCAAGCTCGGCTGCATTCGGAGCGTTCATGAGCCTTGCGCGCAAAACCTGCGCTTGCAGTTTGTTTAACGATGAGGGAGACATTGCGCGTGTGGTAGAAACTGCAGCGACAGATGGAGTCATGACACTAGGAATAGGTGTATGTGATTGGGCGAGTGGTGACGCTGCTTGAGAGGGTAGACGTAATGAATCCAGGCGGCGGCTCGCGACCGCTGGCCCAGCAGCGGGAGAAGGGGTCGTTGGTGCGCTGTCATCCGCGGTAGTTGGTCGACGGAACGACGAACTGCGACTCGATGCTCCGCTAGCACCTACGTCTGTAAACGTGAAGCGCTTCTCGCCCGCTGTCTCACGATCTTTGCCTTTGTGGCTGGTGGCTTTGCGTGTGCTACGTCTGCCTTCTCGCTCATCAAGGATGCGTCGCTCTTCCTTGGCCTCTTCGAACGCTTGCATCGTACCAAAGCGCTCGAGCGCGACTTCTTCCACCTCCCGGTTTTCCTCCTCGGCGGTTTCATAAACTCGGCGCAGACGCATCATGCGCCAGCTTGAGCCTGGTCCGCCGAGGGTGATGGATTTCGGAGGAGGCGGAGCACTGGCCTCGGTGCTTCCGCCCTCTCTGAGGTCTATGTTAAGCTCCCGATCACTCACTTTGGGCTACAAAAATGACGAGGTTGGTAAGCTGTAGCCATGAGCGAAGGACGTGAAATACCTTGTCCGGGTCTGGCTTGTCCGGCCGCGGCTTACGCTTTTTCTCTGTGCCGATTGAAGAGAAGAAGTCAACAGCGCCACCAAGGGTCCGTCCAGAAACGGAGGACTCTGCGTAGCCATCCGTGTAGGAATCGTCCCCGGTGAGGAACTGTTGGGTGAGGGGCCGGGAAGAGCTAGAAGGGTGCGATGCATCGGAAGGCGGCAGGAGCATCCATTCGTCCCGCTGTAGTTTAGATTCGGTGCTCGTAGTTGGTGGAAGGACGGGATCCTCTTCGGAGGCGTGTGCTTGGGAGGTCAACTTGAGACTCTCTGCGGTCGGTATATTCTTTGCGAGAAGCTGAGGAACTTGGTATGAGCATGTACCGCACGAGAAAACGGGCGCACAAACCCGCTCGCCGTCGATGTCGATGTTCTTCTCGACCCACATATCGTCGTCGTTGGGGTCATCGTCGGTGATGTGGACCGAGTCGTCTGTGCTGCGTCTGTGCTTTCTGCTCGACTGGCGCCGGTGGGATGATTTGTGTTTCTTTTTCGTGCTGTGTTCGCCGTCCTTGTCTCTGCTGCGTTTACTTTTCGGTGATCGCTCCTCGCCCATGGTCAGTGATTCAACCAAGCAACCAGCGCCTAATTTCGGTCACCTAAACAGGCAATTTGCCCCTGAATCAAGTCCCATCTTGACCACCATGTGGCTATACAAACGGGCTGGGCAAGCTCGTAGCGCTGGGGCAGTCAACACCATGGGGCACCCGTGGTATCTATGGTCTGAATATCAGAGAGTGACCTTGTCATCGGTACAGATGACAGCGTGTGGGTTGCAATACTCCCAGATTCGATTGAACACCTCACAAACCATGAGACCATCGGTTCGTACTTCATGGTAGCATGGCAGACTTTCGCTGGACTATTGACGTGTGAAATAGACCCACCTTTCGTCAGGACGTTCTTGTTGACATGCAAGTTGTTCATGCTGGTGTACCAACTTCTTCTATATGCTTGTCGAATGTTTCTATATCCAGTCATCGGACAGCCTCACTCAGGCTCCCCTCGAGTTAGAAGCGTGGAAGAGGCTCAATTAACATGTCGTGCTCGAGGTCTATTCACCGTTAGTCCATCCTTGGCAGGTCTTGACAGATCACATTCAGGGCACTCGACACATTCGAAACCATGCTCGTAGAGGATCTCATCGAAGACGGGGGTATGTACATTTTTTTGACCGGATGGAAGAATTCTTGCTACGCGAAGTAGTCAGTACGTTCGCGGCGCCCAGGTGAATACTGGTTTGCATCGACCGTGATGTAAGCCACGCAAAACTATGAGAGTGTCCTGGCTGTTGACGAGATTTTCAGCAACTGTGTCTCTTCCAGAACCTATTGTGTTCATGCCAAATAACAACTAGACCTCCTTCATGTCGATCTCTTGGAATTAGCGCGGCAGCTAACCGTTTTGGAAAGTCGGTTGTACCAACAAATCCACCCAGTGGAATTCCTGGCAAGATCACGAGAGGTATCCACCACAGACACCGCATTGCTGGGATCATCCAAGTCATTAATGGGGTAAGCTGACATTCTATCGCGGAAGTGCACCAGTTAGCACTTTGAAGACCGTCCGTTGGGTTTGCTGATATAATTTTCAGTCAAAACGATCCTAGAGCATAAGCCGTCTTTCTCAGGCGATTTATTCTTGTCACGGATGCGAGTCACATGGTGTCGTATCTAGGAGCCGTGGTTGATGTTCTCACAGATTTACCGATCTTTGCAAAACTATTCCGCTATGGTTGCGATCTTATTTGGACTCAACTCGCTTCCTATACGCCGTCTGAAACGTTCCTGGGAGCAAGTCAGTTCACAGGACCTAGTACAGCTGAATACTTGCGAAAGGATGATCGATTCGGGAAACAACCTTGCCCAGTGTCGCCCGACCCTTGGAGACACTGCACCGCTGTGCGGACCCTTCGTCGGTAAGAAACCGCGATAGCGACGTTCCTTTAAAGCCTAATCTCGCTGCCTAAGCATTGTCCTTACTACTCTGGGGTCCATCCGGGACGGCAGCGAAGATACGCTACTAGACAATTTGGTTAATTTCCGAAAGCGTTATGGAATCTCAACAATCATCCAAAATATTCAACCTTGGAAAGCTGCCCCTTATCACTTACATTCCCTTCCAGTGGTCCAGGCGTATATTGAAGAGTCGCCTGGAAAATTCACAGGCCAAGTAGGATCAGTGATGTGTTCCAGAGTCTTAGCTTGGAGTGGGAGTCTCGTGAAATTGGATGGCGCGTTTGTTGCAAGAGAGCGGGTTTTTGTAGATGGTGCGCAGGAACCAGAAATTGCATCGTTTGTCTGGAGTTTATCTAAAAATGCAACAAGCTAATTGAAACGTCAGGCAATCCTTACTGAGGCGGAAGATGTCGAGCTTCCCGCTTCGCGGTCAAGTGACACCGACTGTGCACGCGGACAACGGAGGCCTGCGCATGATATCACCTGGCAGGAATTCAGATAACGATAGCGACACCGCGTCTCCCCATTTTTAACACCCTGCAGGTCATGTGTACACTCCCTCTCTATAAAGCTCGAATGAACGATAACGTGCCCCGAAAAGACACCATGTCAGAGCTGATGCACCAACCCATCCATCCTGATATCCTCCCCCGCCTCCACCCCGAATACGTTGCATTCCACAACAAACACATCGCGCCAGTCGTCCCTCCTCACACGATCCCGTGGCACCCCGACATCCGCAAATTACCCGTCGTCCCCGGTGCCTCGCCCGTGGTTCAGGTAGGTTCCGTGAGAGATTTCGCACTCGAAAGCTGTCAGATTCGCGTGTACACGCCAGAGGGCGACCCACCCGCTCAGGGGTGGCCCGTCTTTCTTTACATTCACGGAGGTGCGTTCCCCTTCTCCCCTTCCCTTTTTTGTTTGCACTCTCATCTGATAGGGGTCATTTCGTGCCGCTTTAATTTAAACTTGAAGGTGGTTGGACCCTCGGTAGTTTGGCCACACAGGCATCTTTCGCCGCTCGTCAATGCAGGGGTATGTGTCCCATCGGGCTCGATTTAACATGTCACGAATGTGCGAAAAACAGAACACCGCTGCCTTACCATATGCCTCGATTATCGACTCGCTCCCGAGAATCCGTACCCCGCTGCAGTGATTGACACCGTCGATGCCCTCAAGTGGGTCCACCAGAACGGAACGTCGAAACTGAACGCCAACGTGAACAAGATCGCCGTCGGAGGCTCGTCGAGGCAAGTATCGTGATCTATGAAACCCACGCGGTTGCTCATATGACAAACCACCTTCAAGTGGTGGAAACCTTGCAGCTATAGTCTCACTCAAGGCTCAGGAGCTCGACCCTCCTATTCCGATTCTGTTCCAACTTCTCGTCGTGCCCGGTGAGTACATTTGTGCCTCCTTCATCACTTTGAGCGTTCCGGCGGCTCACTCAAGTCCGACCCCAAGTCATTGACAATACCGCCTCCGACTCTGGTGACGTGTATCTTTCTTGGAAAGAGTTGAAGGATACGGTCTGGCTCAGCATGGGTCGTATGATGTGGTTCCGTCACAATTACCTTCCCGACCCTGCCACATGGGCAAACTGGGACAATTCCCCTATCTTCGCACCGGAAAGACTCTTGGCCAATGCACCTCCGGCATGGGTAGGCGTCTGTGAGATGGATATACTAAGGGACGAGGGGATCGCATATGGGGAGAAATTGAGAGGGCTTGGGGTCAAGGTGGAAATTAAGCCCTATAAGGCTGTTCCGCACCAGACGCTAGGAATGGATGGGGTACTGGCTGTCGCAAGGACGATGGTGGCGGATGCAACCAAGGCACTAGGAGATGCATTCAATGCGGCGTGAACCGACAATAGCTCACGAGCATGGTGTTTCATAAATAGGAACGAGAGAACGGAAGGAAATGGTATCCATGATATTCTCGATATATCTGCTCTTATCTGGTCCTCTTCCAACCCTGATCCTTGACCAACGTACGACAACATGGTATAGGTACCTTTAGATAAGAACGATGGGTTGACGACAGTTGTATTGTCCATCACCCGGAGGCACTGTGAACCCGATCAAATCGCTTCATACAAACGCACACGTTGGCCTTTGAGAATTGCTTCAAGCGACTCGGGGGCACAAGCACGTCCGGTGCACATTCATCTTGGTCCCCCTCCGAGCGCGTGACGTCAAAAGGAGCAGGAAATATTGGGTAAAAGCTATCCAAACGCTGTCAGATAGGCTTTGACGGCGCATCAACGGGTTTAACCACCTTCGCTGTTGCAAAATATTGCGCGCAAGATTAGACATGCCATCTGTCGCGAGCCCAGATGCCGGAGTCAGCGAACCAACCTCTGTTGTTCATCTAAAGAAATCTTCTTTGCGAAGATGAAACAGAGTAATTCCGTTGACAGAAAGGCGGCAAGGGTTTGGAAGCAGGCGGATGCGCTATATGACGAATCATTAAAGGGATGCTCCTGGCAAGCAAAAGTCAAGCTCGCAGGATCCTTGCGGTTCGAACCTGCACTGCGGAAGGATGGCGTGATCGCTGATCACATCGTTAATATTTGGAGCCAAGAGTACGGTACTGCCTGGGGACTGGACTAAGAAAGCCTGGAATCTCTCGGCAACAAATAAATCTGGTACGCATGGCAAAGATCTGAAAAGCTCTGAAATGGACAGGCCTCGTCATACCAGGGGTATGGCAGCGGGCTTGCCTTGTCGAGCAAACTTGTCCAGGATTTGTGTTTCAGGTTTGAGTCCTCCAGTATCGCTCGAGCCTTGCCTCACATGATGTGATCCTCCCACTCCCAGGCCGCCCGCATCCGGGTTGAAAAAAACACTGTAGCAGCCGAAGCACGACGGCGGGTGACGCTCGAGATCGAGGCCACCTCCCAATCTCGTCAGACCTAACCAAAAAACCTGAATGCCTCATCCCCCTGGCGATGTCACCAAAGGTAGTACATGGACAGTGGGTGTCGAAAGAATCAGAGGTGAGATTGGGTTACGAATACGTCGCGGAGAAGCGGGCGCGTAGATAATTGCCTCTCTCCCACCTGGGCGAAAAGGTCCCGTGATGTTGTGCAACCAGATAGATGTTCGTATCCGCTAGCATGTTTTCCGTGATGCTGTGCTTTCATGAAGGAATGGTTCCTTGTTAGCAACACAGCCGGGAAGTGAACAGGCGCGGAAAAGACGGTGATTGAGCGTGTGGACTGGTCTATTTCAAGCACATGCAACGTGTATACAACGAGAGGAAGGCACGGTGACCACAGCTTGTCCGTTCGCTCTCTCCTTTACTCTGCCGAGTCATCTCGCTGACGATCACGCCTACAATGAGCAGTACGTACAGACAAGATGGAGCTGCGTTGATACTGACCGACGGACAAGAGTACTTGCCGCTCGTCGAGATCGACGACGGTAGATGGACGATCGCAGTGACATTCTCAGCGAACGGCGAGTATCTCCTGAGCGGCGGATACGGGGGGGTTCGGGTGTGGCGAGTGGAGGACGGCAAAGAAATGGCGACGATGGAGGCGGGATACGTCTGGTGTCTCGCAGTGTCTCGGGATGGCCGATGGATCGCGGCGGGGACATCCCTGGGCGAGCTCATCGTCTGGGACGCGAGCACGTACGAAAAAGTATTTTCGCAAAAGGAAGGTGATTACGTAAACGGCCTCGATTTCTCACCCGACTCGACTCGGCTCGTCGTCGCATCGAATAACTGCACAGCCACCGTATGGGATGTCGCAGCTCGCAGACGAGTCGGTCGTCCACTCCACCACACGGACTGGGTCATAGCAGCGAAATACTCGCCAAAGGGCGACCGGATCGCGGCAGCCACTTGGGCGTCCGTTCGAGTCTACGACAGCAACGATGGCCGCCCCCTTGTCGATGCCGGCGTAGGAGTAACCCCGTGGCTGAACACTGGTCTCCTCTGGTCAAACGACCAGCTCTTCGTCGCATCCGACGGCGAAATCAAGCAGGTCGAAGCATCCACCGGGTCAGCAGTCTCGGGATGGCCGGTTCCCGACACCATGGGGTCCTCCTGCATCGCCCTCTCGCAACATCGCACGTTCATCGCGTACTCTGCAAACCGCACCATCACGTTTTGGGACACCTCGACACACGCCCAGCTGGGGCTCATCCAACATGCTCAGTCCATACGCTCAATTGCGCTCTCGCCAGACTCCCGGTTTCTCGCAATTGGTGGAGAGGACGGGAAAATCACCATAAAGATCCTCTCCCGTATCACTGTGAGCGTTGTGTATTCTTGGATTACGGCGTACCTTGACCCAATTCACCCCCTTTGATTGTATTTCCCCCAGGAATCAATCCCAGAAATTCATGTCGGCGACGCTGCACTCGATTCGTGGAACAACGACCAACTCACGGATGCAGATGCACTATTGACCCAAACAATTGCCGACCCTCGATATCCAACTCATCATGTGCTCGCCGGTCGAGCCCTCGTGAGAGCTCGTTTGCGACAGTGGCATGCAGCGATTGACGATGCCAACAAGGTTTTCTCTTTTCTGTCTTCCCACACACTGATGCTAATCCACACAAAGTCCATCGAAATCCAGCCCTCCGTCCTCGGCTACATTGCAAAGAGTGTAGCGCTCGTCCGCAAAGGGGAGAGACATGCCGGATATCGGGCATACGACATCGCGTTTGAGCACTTTCATTCAACTCACGTTACCTTTCTACTTCTCATCAAGGTATGTATCCCGCACACTCGAACCTGATTCCTTCTCAGCCGCCCATATTCCTTAGGCTGTTACTGTATTCATGGCTGGCGAGCACGATGATGCGATATCCCGCTTAGACGACCTTATCGCCACGCATCCCTTGGACTCGATATGTCATGTCGTCCAGGCGCGTGCATGAGGTGCCAACATACAGCAACGTCACCGCTGACATACCCAGCAGGCATACATGTATCTTCTCCTTGGAAACTCGCGCATGGAAAGCAGAGACCACGGGCACGCGATACAATCATTTGAACGTGCTCGCACCCGGATGCGACGGCACCCAAGCAGACCACTCCTGGTGATCTCGTTGGTAAGCTTTGATCCGACGATCTCGCAACGTGTTGACAACGGTCGTCACGTTTGACAGATATCCGGGTGGAAGTTTGATGATCTCGACGTCACGATTCGACAGCAGCTTTGCGAAGCCCTATATGCGGCAGGTCGCGCAAAAGAGGGTGGCGAATCTCTTCTCAACATGATAAATACCCTTCCTGAAGAGGTCTATATGAATGGACCCATCACCAAGTGGGTTTCTGGTGAGTTTATGCCCTGCTAATTTAGTTGTCCTGCACTCAAATTTTCTCTGTAGATTTCGCCCACCGATGCCTCTCCGTCCCCGAACGTGACGTAGCCTCGAATACTGGCCGACAGGATGAAGTGACAATGCCTCATGCAAACGTCAATTCAACAACCCTCACACCCCTCTTGAAAGAGTGGGCCAAAGCGACATTGGCGAGTGCGTCGTGGAAAAATGCCTTGGTTGCCTCTGTCAATGTGATTATCTCCTTTTGCTCTCGAGTCTCTCACGGGCCTGACAATCTTTGTTTGGAGTTTGCGGTCCCGAGGCTCACGATCTATCGTGCAATCTGTGAACGTCTCGAGACGATCGGTCGCATAGTGGACGCTAGCAAATGTTTCTGCGAAATGGTGGACGAATTTGCAAAGCACGCAAACATGCATGATGAGCAGGCACAATGGGTTCTTGGTTAGTGGCTTTGCATACCATGTAGTTGTCGCTGATTATGTGATCGTTGGTCGTTGCTTAGGCAAACTAGAGCGCCTTGGGGATACCGCAATGAGTGCCGAACGGCATGAAGATGGCATCTTCCGGTATTCAACCATATTGTCCCTCGATCCGGCCGCACCACCAAGTCTCTTTGTCAAGCGAAGCAAGGCGTATTTGGCCAAGGGTTTGTGGGAGGACGCGTTAAATGATGCGAACAAGGTGCGCTCCCTTTCTTTCGTGCAAGTTGCTTTTGTCCGTGACACCGTCATTAGGCGATCGTGCTCGATTCATCATCCCCATGGGGCTACGAGAGGAAGCATGCAGCTTTACACCAATCGGGAAGGTATGAAAATGCAATAGACGCATTTGAGACAATGCTCTCGAAGATGTTGCAGTCACCTGATCTAGACATTCGTGGTGAGGGTGACGATCTTGCGCTCGTGTTTATTCGCTAATTTTGTATCCCAGAGCGTCGTCGCCAGTACATAAATCCAGGCGAGACGAAAGCGACAATCCGCAGGGCTATTCAGGATGCCATCCGTGATTCGCCACGTGTTCTCATTAACACCATGTCTGGCCGCCTTCTCAACAAATCGGAACAAGCTGCTGCATTCGAATCACTCCCAGTTTTCAATGAGTTGGTGTCCTCCATGACGACCCAAATCGACCATGCCCGCATTCAGCGCGACGTTATGCAGTACTACCGTTACGCCATGTTTTCGCACAAGTGGGAAGACAACGAACCCCTGTTCGACCTGGTCATACGCATTGTGGTGTACGATCTCGAGGAATCTCCCACCCATGAGAAGCTACGAATGTTTTGCAAGATCGTGCGAGATGCTGGGTTGCATTGGGCGTGGTGTGATACGTGCTGTATCAACAAAGCGGATAACTTCGTGCTCCAAGAAGCCCTGGTGGCCATGTTCAGGTGGTACCAGGGTTCTGCTGTAACGATTGTCCTCCTCCGTGGCGTTCGATCTCCGTCGCAGCGTGGTGATCTTGTCAAGAGCATTTGGAACACTCGTGCCTGGACGTTCCAAGAATATCATGCCTCCAAGGTAGTCCGGTTCTACAATGACGACTGGACATTGTATATGAACCTCGATATTCCCAATCACAAGGAATCGCCTGAGATCATCTCGGAGATGGAGGAAGTAACTGGTGTCTCGGCACGAACCTTGATGGCACTCCGACCAGGCTCGGACGACATACGGGAAAAGTTGTGTCTAGCTTCACAACGACAGACAACCCTTGTCGAGGATGCAGCATACTCGCTACTCGGGATACTCTCTGTCCCCTTACCAATCATATATGGCGAAGGGGATCAAGCACTCGGGCGACTTTTGGCACAGCTACTCACGAGCTCGGGAGACACGAGCATCCTTGCATGGACAGGAATATCTGGCAGCTTCAACAGCTGTCTTCCTGCCAATATCGCAGTGTTCAACCAGTTGTAAACGACTCACATTCCGCAGGCCACCGAGGGTGTCCAAATGGGTGTGATCACTGCTAGACTGCATGTTTCACCCAATCTCACCTTGGCCATGAAGTTGTATGACCAACTCAATGAGCTCCCTGTACCGTCATTTGCAGGGAAACGGATGAAGCTTCCGTGCATTACTTTCAAACTCGGCGCAATATCAGCTTCTCGAAGCCAGTCGGATGTTTTTCGTGCACAGACAACTGCACTCGGGATCGTGGAGATCAGGACAAAAGAGGACCTCTCCCAACTGGATTCTCTATATCTCATCCATCCTTGGATCGACTTTCTCCTAGACCGGCAGCCCGTCGGGAGTGTACCAGCGACGATACCTGAAGAGAATCCATATGAGCAGCCTTCTTCGATTGACTCGTTGCCCCCGTTCACGGGCTTTTCAAACATCACATCGGCAGTCCCGCAAAAAGGAGCGGTGTGGTTCGTTGCTCGCTTCGGGTGGCCGTTCAGTAGACAGCCCCTCGCAGCCCCTTCAGATGTGGTATCTCTCCGGCCCCCTTCGTCTATATCACAAATAGACAGGCAGATGCGGGCCCACCGACTCTTGGCTAGACTCAGACAACCATTCGGTGCGCTGTTGCTCACACCAAACCTGGGAAATGTAGCAGCATACAGGAGGGTCGCTGCGGAGAGTCTGATCACTGTCGAGGTAGAGGAGGTCACGTCGCCAATATTGAATAAGCTGGTAGATAGTGTACGCATACTGGACGTGCTTTAGTTTATCGATTACACGGGACCCACTCCATGCACATTTTTCCTGTATCACTTTCAGACTTTCTAGCCGCCTTCAAAATGGACCCCCCCATATTGTGATGGCTCTTAGGACTTTTCTTCCCTTCCCATCCAGTGTTTCTCAAATCCATTGTATTCCTATTCAAAAGCTCGTCGCCTTTGATATTGCCGATTTTAAGTAACTATATATTTCTGTATTTGTTTTCTTAAGATGACCCTCATTCGACCTTGGTGGACCGGGTTGCCTCACGAGTGACTCGACCGAGGCCAACTTGGTTGTCGTCGCCGTGCAGTGGCATCGAACTGCCAACTCGTCGAAGCCCTAGCGATTCACTTTCTGCGCGCTCGCCGTGAATCGAGATCAATTTGGGTATGTATCGTTCTCAACGCTGGTGGCGTCGGACATGTTTCACGTGCCCTCCTTTTGTGCGACCCCATAGCAGGTGCTGAGACCCCGAAGCGGTCAAGCAATGATCCTATACAACCAGAATATCAAACACTGGGAAGCGCTCTCTCATCACTTCTATTCCCTGCCAGAGGCCCAGAGGTATGCTGAAGAGTCACTTGGAAAATGCAGAGCCGGGATCACGATAGCTCACCAGTATGATGTTTTCATGAACGGGAACAAGAAAACCGAATAAAATGACATCTATGATATTCTCGATATGTTTGCTGTTATCCGATCTTTTGCCAACCCTGATCCATGACCAACGTACGACAGCGTGGCATAGGTACCTTTTGACAAAAACGATGGGTTGATGACAGTTGTATTGTCCACCACCTGGAGGCACTGTGAACCCGACCAAATCACCTCATACAAACGCACATGCTTACCTTTGAGAAATGCTTCAAGCGACTCGGGAGCACAAGCACGTCCGGTGTACATTCATCTTCACTCTCCACTAATTTGGTCCCCTCCGAGTGCGTGACATCAAGGTTGACTTCATGTGCGACGTCGAATGGAGCAGGAAATATTGGGTAAAAGCTATCCAAACGCTATCAGATGGGCTTTGGCGGCGTATCAACGGGTTTAACCACCTTCGCTGTTGCAAAATATTGCGTGCAAGATTAGACATGCCATCCGTCGCGAGTTCAGATTCCGGAGTCAGCGAATCAACCTCTGGTGTTCGTCTAAAGTATTCTTCTTTGCGCAGATGAAACAGAGTGTCGATGCTTGTCACCGCAAATGAAATTCCATTGACAGAGAAGCGGCAAGGGTTTGGAAGCAGGCGGATGCGCTATACGACATATCATTGAAGGGGTGTTCCTGGTGAATAAAGTCACGCTCACAGGATCCTTGCTAAACTCGGGTTCGAGCTCGCACTGCGGAAAGACGGCGTGATCACTGATCACATCGTTGATGCTTGGGACCAAGAGTATGGTGCTGCTCGGGGACCGGACCAAGAAATCCTGGAGTCTCTCGGTAAATTGTCGTTCAAATAACTGTTGAGGCGTCTCGTCCATGTCCCCGTCTTTGATGCGCGAATTCGTTGCGTCAACAAAAGGTCCAATCTGGTGCGTATGGCAAGCATCAGAAAAGTTCTGAAACGGACAAACCTCTTCGTACCAGGAGCATGACCGCGGGCTTTCTTTCTTTCGCCTTGTCAAGCAAGCTCGCCCAGGGTTTATATTCCAGGTTGGAGTCCAGGCTGAACGGCCCGCATCCAATGCACATGGAAAAGGTAGTGTTGGTATCACTCGGAGGTGATGGAGGCATTTTGATTGGGGGCAACTGGAATGATGTATACCAATTGGTCTTGAGGAGGCTTTTGGGATGGAGGAGGTATAGCGTACCGACAATAATTCTTCTACGAGGAAAAGGCCACCTCCACCATTGCGACCACGTAGCGCTACAATCGCACCAGGAAAGAAGCTCATCCCACCAACGCCTTTGGTTCCACCCCGCAACTTGGTTTCTGGAGCAAAGCGTATCGGGACACGCACGCCGGATCCCATCATTCGGGAGGACTCCAGAACCAAAGACGACTCGTTAAGTTTTGCCCCCGACGCTGCTACTTCCGCGTCATGGACTATCCTCCCGACTACGGTGGTAGTTTCCTGGAACGGGTGTGAACTACATGCACAGTTGGGTGAGGGAAACAAACCTCTGTAGCAGCGTTTGGATCGGCAAACTCGTCAACATGATAGTGTCTCTGAACGAGACCAGCAAATTCGTCGATGCGATCGTCCAAAGCTAGCTCATCGCGGTATCAGTTCTCTCATGAATACTTGAAACAAGAAAAAAAAAAAGTCCACCTTCACTCCTCCCTGTCACTTTCTCGTACATGTATCGATCTGGGCCACAATGTCATCAGCAGACGCGCTCGGTGTGATCCACGACACTCTCACATGCTCGACTTTTCCGAGATTGTTCGTCCGACCTCGGCCCTGAAAATACAACTCTGCTCAGTCCTGAAGACTCGGAGACCTCCGACTTGATGATGCCCGGTCGCAGTGGCCCAATCTTCAGACCTGCATCGAGGCTCCTCGCTATCCATGTCTTTCCGATCCCGCGCGCCCTGCCTCGCCCCCTCCCAAAGGTGGGACCGACTGCGCTCCGCAAAGCAAGGTCCTGCTTCGTAGCATTAAGCCTGCCCAACTCCTGCTGCAACCTTGCCTTGAGATCGGGGACCGATTGGAGGGTGAAGATGGCAACGGTGCTCGTGTTGGAATAGGACAGTGCTTGCCACTTGTATGAGAGGGACTCCACTGTGAGATTGTACATTTTACACATGCTCATGCCTTGGTGATATCACAAAAACGCGTGGGCAGGTAGATTGTGGGAGGTCTCGAACGCGCTTACATTCCTTGACGAGGACATCGTCCGCGGCTACGGCCTCGGTAAAGTGCTGAGCGATTTCATTGCGGTAGGCGTCGAGCGACATGAATAGTCCTCACGTAGACGGAGGGAGGAGGACAGTCACGTCCAAGGTGGTAGATGGAGGGAGACGCGGTGTATTTACGTATTTGTCGTTGCCACAGGCGCGACACGTTCACAAGTGATATCGTGAATTGAGTGATATATTAGAGTAGCTTCATGTGCATGTTGACCCTACAGGTGATAATACAAAATCAAAACGGTAGGATAGTGTTACGGTGACTGCAAAGAGGCGTGGTCAGGCAATCGAGACATCAAGTTCGGGATGTACACAGGGTAGGGCATGGGGTCGAGCCACGAGACAGATATGATCAAGGCGACAGCGGGAATAGTGGACAGCAACAGAGTCTGAGAGGAAACAGCAAGAATGAACAGTTTCAATAGCGCGGCTTTATGTTTCCTGGTCTTCTCCGTTTGCGAGGCTGTCGGATTCCTTGTCTTCTTTCAAGTTCGAATCAAATTCAGACTGGGACAGTGAACTCTCTCGTGCAGTATTTGAACAGTTTGTTGGCGACACGGACAGACCTCCTTGATGCGAGGTTGGAGGCGACGATGCATGAGGAATGCTGATGCGGTGGACGATGAGTAGGCTGCGACGGTGTGTGGAGGATGCATACTTTTCGGGATTGGGGATAGCAGTGCCAACGGTGCTTTGGGGGGTTACACCCGCTTTCGACAATGCATAATCACCCGAATCAAAGTATTTGCGATCCTGACGACAGGATGCCCTCTCAGTGGACGATCATAGGCGGCGCACGCTGGACGCGGCGACAGACCTTTTGCATTTTAGTGAGGATGTTCTTGTGTGTGGGTAATTTGCCATACAGCCGAAAGAGCTTCTGCTCCTCGTCTGTCAATTTCTAGAGGAATGGACGAGGTGAGCACCGCGCAGGTTGTAGATCGCTGGGGCGATCCGCTCACGCTGATGTCGATCTTGTTGCGCTTTGCAGGCAGCATGGCGATGAGAGGGTGTCGTCGACGCGGGCAAGCCTTGAAGCTTGAGGAGGGGGGAGACACCAGGACAGATTCTTTGGCGGTCGGGGTAATCACTGCAGACAGAAATTGCGGAGTTGCGGAGTCTGAATATCCCGACCTCATGTTTCGGAACTCGGATGCCACGTTGGGAATCCAACTGGATTACTTCTAACTACCAGTCCAGATCGGCATCGAAGAGGGTCAAGTCGGCAGCGTCCGGAGTCTCTCTCGGCGCATCAACGTCCTCGTCCAGGTCGAACAATATCGAATCTGAATCCACCACCTCCCCGCGTTCTGAGGAACTATCCAAGGTCTCAAAGCTTTCTGAGCCAACTTCGCAGGTTCCCGATTCCCGCATCAGCTGTTCATGTTTCTCAGAATAATGATGATCATGCGGAGCATGTGATGGTGCATGTGTTAGGTTTGCGAACAACGCCGAGTTTTCGGAATCTCCCAGGTAGGCTGACCGAGAAGTATTGTAGCGCAATCCGCTCGCAGCCGGGTCTACCTGCTGATAGTCGACATTCGGGTGGTGATAAAGAGTAAAAGGGCAGGCTTGCGGAGAACGCGTGGTAATGCTTGCTAATGGGAAAGATGCACTGATAAGAGATTCGTCCGATTGGGCATCAAACTCCCGTTCGCCCGGACTGGTATCTGCGCCATGAAAACGCCACATCCCATCTTCAGGCCAATCTTCTTTGGCGAATACATCCATGTCTTCCGGCAACTTTTGGTAGGAACCAGCCGCAAGTGCGCAAGGCAACGTCGCGATTTCGGGCAGCTCGACCCAGGAAGCTTCATCGTCGATCCCTGCATCGCGGTCGGGTATACACGGCAGCAGACTGTCGTCCTCATCTTGCGGCAGTGACACGATTTGGGGCGTTGCTGATGGCTATAAATCGTGTACGACATATGCCCTCGCTTAGGTATGATTGAATACGACCGACCTTGAAGCGGCGTTGGGGAACTCCCACCCGGAAAAGTTGCTCCATACTCTCGCACAGAACCTGTTCGTCCGTGAGAACGGGTGTCGCGGGAGGATCATCCTTTTCCTTTTCCGAGGTCTCAGAGGTAGCATCATCGATGTAGGAAGATAGAGCGGCTGTACAAGTCTGGAGGACAAATCTATGATGACCGCGGGCGATCTGCGACCTCATATTCGGAATCAATAGGGAAGGACCCGCGGACTGATTATACCTTTAAAAGACGCTTGCATCTCGACAGAAAGCGGGGATTTTGCGACCGGGTCATTATTTCCACGATAGAGTGGCCGATGGATGGGAAGTATTGCAGCTCTAGGTCAAGCCTCTGCCGGAAATTCGTATAACGTCCCGAAAGTGACGCATATACGGACTCACCTTGCACCAAGGTCCAAAAATGAGAGGGTAACGACTATATAACTCAAGTACGCATTGGTTCGAGCTGATCAAGTGAGAACGAACCCTACGAGGTGGTATGTTAAAAATTGTTCGGTCACACGATTGAGGAGAGCTTTGGCAGGGAGAAAGAGTGTCGGAGAAAACGGATTAACTTCCCCGACTAAGTGACCGGAATCGACAGTGTCACCCCGTCCTGCGACGGTCCTCCAGGTATAGGCAAGGTGCAAGGAAACGAGATTAGCATGAGGACGTGACGCGTGAGGTAACGGGCGCGAAGGCGTCAGCGTCACTTGTAACACAGGATCAGATACCAACAATGATGACAGAGAATTTTTGCCAACGCTTGGAGAGGCCGTCTGCGTCGTCGACAAACGGACGCGACACATTGTTGAGACCGAGTCGATCTGCGTTCTAGGGGGAAAGTAAGTGCACGAAAGAAGATGGTGTTGCAAGCGTACCGCTTTCAAGTAGACTTGGAGATGGTGTACGAGTCCCGAGTGCGCGATGTCGCGCACGGGTATTTGGTGACCGTCGAGCGACCCAGAGAGCGAGATGGTGATATCGGATAACCAGAGGACGTCGAGTTCCTTCGGTAAGCGCCCTTTGACGCTGTGCACGGCATCGGAGGGCGATCCATGCACCAAATTATGTGTGATTTTGAGACGGAGGGCGCAGTCCTGAGACGCGACGCGGATCGAGGAGGGGGAGGAGAAGGAAGGCATGGAAGGACAGGGGCGAAGAAATGATAAATATTTATCTAAATAAGATGATTACGAGATAGCCAAGTGGGGATAAAATTTGGATAGGGTTGTTATCTCTATCACAGCCCACCATCTTCGTCAACCAAGCCAGATCACAAGGGGATCCGCCTTTTGCATTTGAACGGTCATGGTACGTCGTTATCGCCCCCATCGACAAACACATCTCCTCACCTCTCCATTCGCAAGCTCGACGAGCTCGACCAGAAAATACAAGATGTCCTCAAACGCATCGAAACGGAACGCAAAGTCCTTGATGCGTCCAGGCATCTTCGTCAAGCGACATCAAACCCAGACGTCCTGAGGCGCAACGATGCAAAGATTCGGGAAGCCGAGCGCTCCCTGTCTTACTTTGAAGATACCCTACGCGAGCTGCAGGCTCGCAAGAAGCTCCAGGCCCAGCGTGATGATCCTTCTCGATCAGCAGGCTCTCCTTTGTCTCCGTCCTCCACTACCAAGTCCAGTCGTGGCACCGACAGAGACCGTTCCCTCCCCCAAGTTCCTCCTTCCGACGTCGACCCCTCCGGTCCCGGTGGTCGTATCACCGGGTCTCCCGATACCTCCCAGACACTCCTTGGAAGTGAGGAGGGCATCCCTCAGGTCAAGCAATACTCGAACCTTGACCTTATCAAAGCCGATACCCCTCACACTACCGCCAAGATATCCAAGATGCTCCATCAACTCGAATTCAAGCTCCAGGTCGAGTTGCAGTACAAAAAGGGCATCGATAAGATGGCAAAGTTATATCAAGCAGACGGAGACAAGAAATCTCGCGCGGATGCTGAAAGCAAGCGAGTCGAGAGCGAGAAAAAGATTCAGCTTTTGCAGTCCGCCCTCAAGCGATACAAGAATTTACACATTCTAGACGATGTAGAGGAAGAGGATCAGCAATCGGGTGAGACGCTTCTCTCATCCATTCCCGTTACCTCCGCGATTTTAAATTGAGGCACCAGGCGCAGGTGGCGAGCGCAAGGAGAACATGCGTGCCAAGCCTTTGTCTGGCAAGCTCTTTGTCACCGTCAAAGGTGCCCGGGAACTTGATCATCCTCCCATTGTATCTTTGGGCCGACTTCGTTCTTCGTCCAAGCAAATCGTTGAAACCTATGTTTCCCTCAAGATTGAAGGTACTCAACGCGCTCGCTCCCACCCATCCCGCACGGACCGTTGGAACGAAGATTTCGAGATCACTGTCGATAAAGCAAACGAGGTCGAGATCGCAGTCTACGATAAACAAGTTTCCGAGCCACATCCCGTTCCTATCGGTCTTCTTTGGATTCGGATCAGTGATCTCGTCGAAGCGCTGAGACGGCAAAAGGTCATGATGGACAGCGGCCAGGGCGGTTGGGTGACAGCCGGCGCTATGGATGGTGATCCACAAGTTGGGAAGCCGCCAGGGCAACCTGGTACCTTCGGAGACATTAATGCACCATTGCTGAATCTCGGCCCCGGCGGAATGGGACAGCCAGTTGTATCGATTGGCTTCACGAGTCAAAATGAAGGGATCGATGCTTGGTTTGCTGTCGAACCCGCTGGTGCACTGGCTTTACACTTGAACTTTGGTTCGTACCCTGTACCGTTGCGTTGCATAACTTTGACGACAGTGTCACAGTCAAGGAGAACGTGAGGAAGCGTCCTTTGGATGGTCCAGGAGGGCTCGGTCGTCAAGGCGCCGTCAGGAAGCGTAAAGGCGAAGTTCACGAAATGAATGGCCATAAATTTATTCAACGGCAATTCTATCAGATCATGCTCTGTGCTTTTTGTGGCGATTTCCTTCTCAATGCGCTGGGATATCAATGCGAGGATTGTCGATATACATGTCACAAGAAGTGTTACGAGAAAGTCGTCACAAAATGTATCTCCAAATCAAATACTGGGGTATGTCGTCCCATCCAGCTGCTCTTTCATTGGCTGACAAGTCTACCTGTCTCGCATCGTAGGATGACGATGCAGAGAAGATTAACCACCGGATCCCTCACCGTTTTGAGCCCATCACCAATCTGGGTGCGAATTGGTGTTGCCATTGTGGTTACATCCTTCCTCTTGGTCGCAAGAATGCCCGCCGGTGCACCGAATGTGAGATCACATGTCACGCCAATTGTGCGCATCTCGTTCCCGACTTCTGTGGCATGTCCATGGAGACTGCCAATCAATTACTTCGTGACTGGCGTGACATCAACCGAGCACGCGGGGGTAGAACCGCCGCTGCAAGACCAGTCACACAGATCCATACCCCCCAGACCCAAGCCGCACCACTTCCGCCAGTTGATGTTCCCATCACTCAGAGCGTGGAACGGTTACATCTTACAGGAACAGCAGACGTACCACCTTCGGCACCACCCGTGGAACCCTACGGTCGTCGCACGCCCACTCAGGATGGGGTTGATCATCGGTATCATCAACAGTCTCCGTCGAGTGTTCCACCTCGACCGCCTCCTGGAGCCAGAATACCTGTTCCCCCTGCTTACCCAAACGAGCCATTGCTCCCTCCGGCGGCTCCGGCCCCGACGGGATATGAACAGGAAGACTACGGTGTCCCCCCGGTTCAGGTGAATCGTAACGAGTAATCTGTAGCCGGATGAAGCTGATTGTTTGGTGGAAGCAGCCTACCTACCCTCAGCAAAGTTTACCTCCTCAGGTTCCCCCGCCTTCACAACAACAACAATATGCGCTCCAGCGTCAGCAGACTGAGGTAGTCGTTACATCCCAAACTGTGTCCCCTACTCAGCGTGCCCATACTCGCAAGCGAAAGGTTGGCCTCGACGATTTTAATTTCCTAGCCGTCCTTGGAAAAGGAAACTTCGGTAAAGTCATGCTCGCGGAGGAAAAGAGAACCAATGCATTGTATGCGATCAAAGTCTTAAAGAAGGAATTTATCATCGACAATGATGAAGTGGAAAGGTGTGATATCTGTGCTGCAGTATAGCTGAGGGTAGTTGCTCATGGACGTTTAGCACTCGTTCAGAGAAACGTGTGTTTCTGGCCGCCGCTCGTGAACGCCATCCCTTTTTGCTTGGTCTTCACTCCTGTTTTCAGACGGAGACTCGGGTCTACTTTGTGATGGAGTACGTTAGCGGAGGAGATCTTATGCTCCACATCCAACGCAAACAGTTCTCTCTCCGCCAAGCGAAGTTCTATGCGTCCGAAGTTCTTCTGGCGTTGGAATATTTCCATGCCAATGGGATTATTTACCGGTTAGTCGCCCCTTGCTTCCCAGCGTTCCAAAGGAGCTTAACCTCAACAGGGATTTGAAGCTGGATAACATTCTGCTGACGCTTGATGGCCACGTAAAGGTTGCAGATTATGGGCTTTGCAAGGAGGATATGTGGTATGGTTCGACCACAAGTACCTTCTGTGGCACTCCAGAGTTTATGGCTCCCGAGGTTCGCCCATTCACAATTCTTCAGGAGGCCATGGCACTAAATTCACATGCTGGTGGACCAGATTCTTCTGGAACAGCGTTATGGGCGCGCCGTTGACTGGTGGGCCTTCGGCGTACTGACGTACGAAATGCTGCTTGGACAGTCACCTTTCCGTGGTGATGACGAGGATGAAATTTTCGATGCCATTTTAGAAGATGAGCCGTTATACCCCATCACCATGCCGAGGGACGCCGTTTCGATCCTGCAAAAGGTAGTATCCACGCGACTGACTGGCCCTCTGCGGTACTGAGGCATTCACAGCTGTTGACGAGGGATCCCTCGCGCCGACTTGGTTCGAGCAAGGCAGACGCTGAGGAGATAAAGAGGCATCCATTCTTCAAAGATGTGAGCTTCGACGACGTGTTCAACAAGCGCATTCCTCCACCGTACTTCCCGACCATTGTAAGTCATCACGAGTTCTACGGATTTTAATGCTCACGATTCCGTAGAACGGCAGTGCTGACACGAGCAATTTTGACGAAGAGTTTACCCGTGAACAACCAACCTTGACGCCAGTGCACGGCCAGTTGTCAAGCCGTGATCAGCAAGAGTTTGCCGGGTTCTCTTGGGTAAGTTGCATGGTTGGTGACACCACTGCGTCGTCTTACTGTGACCCAATCAGGTCGCCTCTTGGGCAGATGTATAACGGACTTTTTTTAAACGG
>QFEI01003697.1:0-16289 GCA_003316145.1 Neoboletus magnificus | reverse complement strand
GGACTTTTTTTTAAACGGCATTTTATCTCTTTCTCTTGTTTTGCTGCAATAATACATACACACGCTCTGTTCATTTCTACTGCCTGTACTTGGATAGTCTTGCGAATGATGTCGTGAAAGAATGACGACCGTGTAGCTCACCCTCTGTCCCTCTTGTAGTCATTGTGAAACGAGTTCATTGACGTCTTGAATTGGTGGAGACGACGTGGGCACCCGTTCCGGGCACTGTTCTGGGATCATCAGATGGTTGGTTTTGACCGCGCATCAATTCGTGGAAGCTTTGCCAGAGAGAAGCGATTGTCTCGTATTCTCTCGTCATCCCAAGGACTTCTTCCAGCTTGCGATTCAAGACGTTGCTCGAAGAGAGTAATTCCTCGAATCCCTGGGACGACAATATGATATTTTATTGTCTCAGGATCCCGTTCTCTTGATTGTCGTGAAAGTGTGGCTTACTGCAGTGATCTCTGCGGAGAGCCGATCGCGCTCCCGCTCGAAGAAAGAGGGTTCCTTTTGTGACATGAGTGGCAGCACTGTTCGGGATGTGTCGAGGATTTGGCTTGGTTGTTGGGTTGAGCTTGAGCGGAGACGGGATGGCTAAGTAGCCTTGCTGCCAGTTTGTTAACCTAGTCATCGACCAAATCCCGTCTCCCGCAGTCATGGCGCTCGGGCCACGAGGCCCCATAAAGAATCCACACTTCCTGTGCGACTGAGGCTCCCTTTTCGGCATCGCCTCCACGTTCACCTTCTCCCCATCCTCGAGTGTGACACGAAATGGCTCCCACTCCCACCGAAGAAATTGATCTTCCAGCTCTGGGCGACAAGGCCCTTGAGCTCTTACGCGCGTTATGGACGCTTGTGTCCAATCTCTGCATCGCCCTCTGGTCCTACGTCTGCCAAGGGTTCTGGGTAGTATGGACTTATCCCCCTTTTGAAACATTCCGGAACGAGTTCGTCGCAACCCTTATTGCCTTGATGGATTACGGTCCGTGTCATTTTCGCTTTTTTTTCTGTCATCAACCCCCCACCGTTCCTTCCAAAATTCGAAAGGCAAAAGTTGCTGAGACGTCCTCGGACTGTTGCAGTGATCGCACATCCAATCACTACCATCGCGATATTCGTTCTCGTGTACATCGTCGTTCCGGTGGTGTTGAACACGCTCACGCTATCTTTGTCGCACTGTTTGGGCCTTAGAGAGCGTGGCATGCTGCAAGGTACGATCCCTATCTTTTTTGGGGGCTGACGTTGACACTCGGGGCGGATGGATTATGTAGGTTCCTATGCTACCAATTATCACTCGACGGGCTATGGTGGGAACCGAGGGGCTCGACGTTTGCATGGTTCCAATCACACGGGTACAGGTGAATACCGATACGCAGGCTCCGATTTGGGGGTGGTAGTTGATCCTGTTGGGATATCGTCGTCCTCCCAGGAACTCTTTCGCGGTGATGGTCGCACAGAAACTGGTCATCGAGTATTGATATCTGCTTAATCACATGTCTGTTACTGACCTTGGTGCACTTCTATGCTGTACTCTGTTGTATACTCTGATAGCAAACCAGCGATTATATGTATGATAAATTTGATTGATCGACCACAGCAAGCAGTTCCCAGCGAGCATAACCATACAACAGATGATACTGGATACAAGCAGATCATCATCACGCACACAACCCCACATCTACAAAAATCCGCTCTCTTGTAGCAAACGCGCCATCTTTTCGTCTTCCCTTTCACGAGGTTCCCGCTCCAAACTGAGATTCCAGAACATATCACCAACGTCGACTTGGTCACTGAACTTTCCGAGTGACTCCTCGATGTACATCTGAACAGGGGCAAGCGGATGGAAGTGATGAGGTAGAGTTTGCCAGCGCTGGATATCTTGGATGACTTCGGAGGCCTTCTGGCGCTTCCGGAAGTTGACCAAATTACCTGGCAGGGTATCCTTCGAACCGTCTTGAATGAACGTTAGAGTGGTAAGGAAAACACCTAGGAATACTTCAAGTTAGCACCCAAACTGACGCTATCTATTTGACATGTCCTTTACCGATGAAGGGCACGCATGGGGGTGCAACTTTGGCGAGCGTCGAACGGTAATTGGTGAAATTCTTTCCTGAATCAATCGTCATCTCGCAAGCGTTCAGCTGCGACAAGTATTTCGCATTGACTTGTTCCCAAGAGCGTTTCAATCGTCGGATGGGAGGCGAATTTAACCCAGATACGATAGCAACCATACTAGAATAATTCTGCAAAAATCGACAACGCTAACGCGGGGGTCAGTGGGAAGCCCTGATACTATATAGATGACTTACGTCGGCGACAAGGATAAACTGTTTGAGAATAGCTCCTCGTTTTCTCCAGTCTTCGTGAATAAGAACTGCATCGGCAACCCAGTTGGCAATCTTGTGGGGTGTTAGCTCATGTGTTTATACCAAGGTGTGATACCTACCCTATTGCTAGTTTGAATAACCCGAGCGATATTGTCATTGTGATCGGTCTTTTGTTCCCGCGATCTCAACAGGCACTCCATGGGACGGATTCTTTGATACAACTGACTTTCCAAAATCGTCAACTGTCGCGCTAATTCCAGAGGGTCGACGTCCAGGAGTTTCACTCGCTTGCCTGTCTTGGGCACAATGGATGAAGGAGGGCACACCAGATTTGGCGTAATCGTCTTTTTGAGCTCTCCGGCGCGCTGAAAATCTTATTAAAACCAAGGTATTCTGATAATCTCGCATCACCTACAGCACGATCGATCAAAATCACCAGTTGCTTAGATATCGCAATCTTGCTGACAGCGTCTTGCAACAGAAACTCCTTCATCCGGTCGAGAATGTACATGTCTTCCTTCTCGAGAAAATCGTCGTCGGCTACCATAGCTTTGAATGTATTGAGCACCCTGCAGCAGAGTTGTGAGGACTAGGCCCGACGAAAACAAAGCGAGCGAACCTCATCTGGATGATATGTTGCTTGAGTTTCTTCCATTCCTCCAACTCCGTAGAAATAAGGTTATTAGGTGGCTGGATGACGAAGCGTCGAACAAGGAGATCGAAAAGCTCGTCTAGCGTTGTGAATGATTTGTACGTCATCAAGAATGTCTTGATAAATGTTGGGTCTGACAGCAGGTTATTGGGAAGATCTGCCAGGTTACGGCGAGGCACGTACCGCCGGTTTCATGCGACGTCAGGCGTTCTACCAGAGCGGGGACTGTACCAGCACGAACGCTACCATCTACATCGATGGTCATCTCACCCTTGGTGTAGTTCGGCCGCAAATACCACGGCTTTGTACTGATGATATGTTCAGGAGCATCGTCACCGAAAATCTTCTTTATCTTCTGCGCATTGGCAGTCCGAGTTACAGTTGCTGTAGTACCTTGTCATCAAAGGTGAGGAGAGAGTGCTGAGAGGACCCACATTCATCATCATTGAGTGACATCGTATCGCTCATGACTGTTCCTTCCTTGTTCCGTTCCGATGGAACCAGAGTATGTACTGACAGAGTATAATCACTCGAAGTGGCAATCCGCGCAGAATCGGGTTTGGAGAGATCCTCAAGAGTGATCGTGTTGTCAGACATTTGAGATTGGCTGCGGAACGATGGAACTCGGTCTGGTTGTGTCGTCCCCCTCCTGCTTCCGGGAGCACCAAACGCCACCTCAATATCAACGATATCTTCACTTTCCGGGTCGGCCGGGTTGAGGACCGACATGGGCCGCGCGTCATAATGACTATCCATGATGCTTAACCGCGATACTCGCCACTCGATGGCACCCTTGTAGTCACCTTCAGCAATGTCCGCTTGATCATGTCCTACGGATAGCAAGGCGTCCAGGGTCTGTAGAAGGAATTGGAGGTTCGACTTGATCGATGCAGCTATTGCATCCAAATAGTCGTAAAGTTCATCCCGGGAGGTCACCATGCTTGAGGGCTGACGGATGTGTTGGGTGGTCAAAAGCAGGATTGATGCGTCGTCATAGAGAGCTTGCAAGGCCGACTCTAAAGTGCGACTTAACAGTCGCGCCCTGTCCACTGTCTGGGCGTACAACGCGCCACCTTCCTCGGCACCGGAATCCGAGAAAAAGCCATCGATATCGACATGGCGAGCGATATGAAGATTGGACACAAACAGCAGGAGCGCCAAAAGTCCCGCGAGAACCTCCCGGCTAGTCATCCATACGCCTTGTTCTGTCCCATAGATTAAGCGCCAGGAACGACAATCATGTCGAACAATACTCACGAGATTCATTAGCCCGGTTTCTCAACGCGGTGTGGAAACCTCCGAACTTCGCTTGCATGGACACCATGTGGGTCTTGAATTCCGAGAATGCATCCAAAGTGAGGACAGTCTGGGGGAACTCTTCGGTGTCGTCCATAGGAACCCAGCCAAATCCTTTCCACGTTCCACCATAGCCAGCTCCGACCAGTCCAAGTCCAACGTGAACAACAGAGAAGCAACCTTGTACTCGTTTAGCTCCGACCGTTACTTGTTGCTCGCTGTGATATCTCTGGACTTCTACGACAAAAGCCACGATGGCCCTGTCAAGTTCCTCTGCATCACTCTCGATGCGGGAGGTGGTTTCCTGCGCAGCGGGACCCGAATCATATTCAATGGCACGTGCTGAGAGAACTAGTTTAGATAATGTTGCGGTGACCTTGCGTTGGGCGGGCTTAAGGAGCGTTTGCGCAGCGGTGGTCTCACGCCAGCCCCGGGCATCCCGTGGGATAAGTTGGCTTGGTATATGACCAGATGGAGGCGCCGAGATATAAAGAAGGTTGCGGACAGCGACCACGACCGATGTGATAAGGTTGTCAAGGGCTTGTGTGTGTTCAGGTCGACAAGAAACTCCACCAAGTGACTGGTTCTTTCGAACAACGGACGCAATAGCGTTCCGGGCAATATGCGACAGGTCGGAAACCAACTCCGGGGGAGGAGATGCAAGGGACTGCTGCAAAGACTGGGCGATTCTCTCGGCAGCAGTAAGCTCCAAGGTAGGATTTCTTTGGACTGCCGGAACTAACTCATCTTGCTGACCATTCTGGGAAGTTCTGCTGGTGGAAGGGGAGTTATCAGGATCCGAAGAGTAGGCTGCGGAATCATCCGAGTCACTGATGGGTTCAGAAACGCTTTGACTCCGCTCCCGCATCCCGCGGTCCTGCCGTGCCTCAGAGCCTGACCGCGAACGAGTGGTACGATCTGGTTCGTCCTGACCACTATAGAATTCCGAGGAGGCCGTAGAGGAATTAGTGAGGGCACGAGCGCGGCCCTTCTTGGCCAAAATCTCGGTCTCCGGGAGCGTCCAGCTCACTTGGCCGGTCTGCTTATTAAGGTAGAAGTACGACATGCCGTCGTCGGCGAGTCGTCTTGTCCAAGGTTCCGGAGTGCCAGACCGTTTAGGTACACCAAAGCCAGCTATGGTAGTCTCCGCTAGTGCACCAAAACCCAGTCCGGCGCTGGTCCCTGCACGAGCGCTAGACTGTGAAACAGTCAAGCCAGCGAGATCGCCCTCAGAAGTGTCATCGATGTCGAGAGGCAGGTCGCGAGAATGTTGGCCTGTTTGCGTGTTGACGTAGTAGATCTATTGCAGTCATTAATCATCACTGTACGGGTTGAAACCAGGAATGAAGTAACTTGCCTGACCATCCTGTGTAACTCGTGGCATCCAAAAATCATTTGACATCGCTTCTCCTTCAGAAACGACATTCCCAAGCTCAAGAAATCCATTAGAAGAGTCAACCAGCTCACTTGCGCTCCAGTCGGCCTCCGAAGTATAGTTGTCCTGAGCGATTTCTCTGCGAAGATGGCCATTCCTCTCCTGCGAGTCTTGTGAGGGATCCTGTCCCTGTTCGAATTGACGATGTTGAAACGGTTGCTGCTCATACTGGGCCAACGCGAGTTCCGCTTCCTCGTCGGAGATTATGGCGACATAGTTCGACGGGAACCAACCCCGTTCGTCGCCGAGAAGTCCATCCCACCAACCGGATTCCAGCTGGGTTAAGACCTCTATTATGTCGTTCTTGCAAAAGGACAAGGATGAGGCGTCGTTTCCCTGATAATCATATAGTGCACGACAGAAGAACGTGGTGATATATTGCTCTTCGGCGACCTCCTCCGGACTAACGCCGTTATGGTGAGTTAGTCCACCATAGGCGACACCGAGTGTAGCCATGGACAGTCTGTGGAAGAACGACAGATGCTTTCCAAGATGCAGGTGGAACGTTAAGGGCGACGAAGACAAGGGGAGAGAATTTGGCAGAGTAACATGGATGAAGTCTTCGCAGGTGCCTTCTCTCGCTCTCTGGCGTGTTACGTAATCACACCCAACCGTCGCGTAGTCGGCCAATTTTATTCTGTTGCTGTTTCGGTTTTACCATGTCTGCCATCGGCGACACATCCATTTCATAACCGCGTCGTGTCTATCTCAGTGTGACGAGAGTATACTAAAAATGTCAGTTTTACATGTATCCAGGCAGAAATCTGTATAGATCTGCTGGCCGAAAGCTTTCCAAATGCTCAGGGCTTGCGATATGCGTTACCAAGCTGGCCTTCTAGGCGCTAACTCCGAGAATTAGAAGGAAGAACCTGTGCAATACAATAAATCTTTGGAGACCGTGACACACATGCTTGATAGGGGTGTCACGCTAGGGGTACAGTTCAAGGTCCGGCGGCGGTCAGAACGAAGATTCGTGCGGCGAAAGTGGCCAAGGCTGGCGGACATCCAACATGATATACCTGCCACGCGTGACAGGCCGTGACGAGATCGTCTAGTAGTTGAGCTACGAATTAATTTTAATCATATAAATTGTTAATTTTTTCCTCGGACCGAACCGATTGCCATTTCGTGTCTTGTTGGGCCTTTCTCTCGTAACTCTATCCCAGCACTACAATAATGCGGTAATGGAAAGGCGTATTGTTGTAAAGTTACTCGAGAAATGGGAAAAGTTGTGTCCAACCAAAGTGTCATTATCGCTTCAGCGTCCTCTGCTTCTCCGCAAACTGCACAATCTTTCTGTCGACAAACATTCCCTTGCGCTCTCGCACGACATCCATATATTCCTTGGCTAAGTTCGACCGGTCTGCTTTCTCACCGAGATCTTCTAGTTCCTCCTCTGTCGTGGGGACCCAAAATGGATCCTGATCAAGCATTTCGTAACTATCCACCTCCATTCAGCACTGACCTCACATAGGTTGCAACAATCATGACGTACCCGCTAAAAATCAATTGGGGACTTGCTGCACCGGATGTTCTTTTTCTTATATCTGAGGTCCCCATCAATTATCCATGTACTTTGAGTCAAAAACCCGCATACCATCTGCAAAGCCGAAACTTTCCACCACAGGTAGCAACGCGGAGACGGTAAAATAAGACGTCCCCTCTTTCATCTCCTCACCTACAATTCTGCCACGTCGTTTCGCCACCACGCCGTACACTTTCCCAAGGACGTCCGCTGAGAAGCAGCGGTAGATAAGTCAACATCAAATCAAGTATTGGTAACTTACTAGATGCCTGGATATCACACGAGTACATTGCCAACTTAAGCCTTGGCGACCAGTCTAGCAGGGCATTCCTGCAGGCATCTCTCACGGCTGATATCACCGATCCCGTCACTTGCGTTAATTTATTCTGGGCTATTCCAAGTCCCCATAAGTAACCATTTTCACCGCATTCAGGACAAGAACTTACCGATCTCCTTTTCCAAACCTTCAGCGTCGACATAAATGTCCTCGACGAAGTAAGCAACTCCTTCAACAGGCTCCGCGCACAGTGGTCCCTGAAAGGTTGCAAGCTGAAATCCTGTTTCGATATGACCGATGAAGTCGGAACTTCTCCGCAACCCATTCCCTATACGGGAGGCATCTAGAACTTGATCCGGAATCAAGCGTTGTTTCAGCCTGCGAGAACAGTTACCACATTATGCCACAAGATCATGAGAGTAGCGCACGAGGTGGGAATGGCGTCTTTACGAGCATCGATTAGAAGACAACCTCCAGCGCCCTGAGGACCAAATGCCCAAACCCGATCATCAATATTCACCCATTCGCCTCCTGCTTCAGCGCACTTCTCCTTCAAGGCGACCCAAAATTGCTCTGGTTTGACGCTTGGAACATAGTGCAGGTTTCCCAGCATCTCGGGAGGGTCCGCCTCGGTGACGGCATTACCATCCCCATCAGAAACATTCTGGTCCGTGGACTTGCGTTCCTGTAGCAATGATCTAAGCGTTGACAGATTTTGTTGGATAAAAAGAAGAATGCTGTCCGGCAAAGGTGCCGACCGGAGAGTGAAAGTAACGATATTTTGAAAACTTCCCCCTTTTACGGTCCCGCGAACGGCATTGGGTGTCTTAGGAGATGCCATATCTGGAAGTGTTTGGTAGCGGACATGAGTGCGAAGACGTCAGACATACCAGGGGCCCTTATGGCAGTCTCGCGGAAGGGGACAATGGGTTTTGAAGCTTGAATCCCTACTCTCGCAAAACGTTCACGCAAGTCCTTCAGACATCTCTGTAGGGATTGTTGCATACGTGAAGGCAGCAGATAAATACAAGGCACAGACACACCTCTAAGTGCAGTTCCCCGGCTGTGAGGATGACATGCTCGCCGGTTTGTTGCTGGAAAGTCTCTACACATGGGTCTGCCTGTGCCAACAGGGAGAGCCCAGTGACCAACTTCGACATGTCAGCAAGATTTTCGGGCTCCAGAACGACACGCACAATAGGGGGTGTCTAGAACGAGCGAATTTAGTGTGTGGGTGGACGGAGATGACACGGTCAGGATATTACCATTCGATTAGCACCCCCGAGATTAATGAGACACTCCTGATCCTGTTGAGGGCTACTACCTTGAAGAATCCCGGCTGCTCCAGGAGAACAGAGAGTCGCGTTTCTCCAGACTTTGCCCTCTAACCCCTTTATTGCGAAGGTACTTCCAGCTCTGACGCTAGCGACTGGCTGTAATTCACGTCCCATCACAACGTACAGACCCTCTACCTCTGTAACCACAAGGTTATTGGCATTCGCGAGGTGATCAGGCGACAAAGTGACGCTGTATTTGGGTAAGACGCAATATATTTTTGTGCCCACCTTGATGGTCCCAGAGTACAGGCGAGCAAAGCCGAGAAGGGTCTCGTCATTGGCCACGGGGAGTGTTTCCTGAGCACGGGCGGTATCTTCAGGGATCTCGGTGATCGCTATACCTCCAAAATCATTTGATGCTCCCTCCCTGTGGGCCTCTCTGGCCGCTTTTCCTCGCATGCGTAGTTCCTCTGCTGTTAGGGGTCTGATCTTATTTTCAGGTAGATCTTTCCTGGGAACGGCAAACATCTTGCTGACATATGCCGTGATATACGCGCCAGCTCCCGAGCTGGAAGAATAGAGATCCCGCTCTAATTTATTTGCGGGCTGGATCCCCTGGTCGTAGACTTTCGGATACAGCATCCGAGGCAGACGAACTGCCTGGGCAGCAGCAGGTGAAGGGACGATGTCGATAACGCTTTGAATTACACAAGTCGAAAGTGATAACCATTGGTTGAAGATGAGGGAGAGCAGTTGTCGACTATCTTTCGAACGGAGATCACGAGGCAGAAGCTTCAGATTCAGCGCGGACACAATCTTGGCCACTTTCTCAGCATTCCTGTAACCATGTCAAATATTGTTCGTCTCGAAGATTAGTGACTGACGGGTTTAAGACGATAGCATCATAGACCGCCCACAAGTTTTCCAACACAAAATGCACGAAAAGGGGCTTTAAGGAGCGTCCTCGTAGATGCTTGTAGCTGATGACTTTTTTAGTCTTCGGATCCAAGTAAAAATCTCCCCACAGGACTCGTCGTAGGTTGGCTTCCTTGAACCCAAGCTTGGCGGAGTAGAGCTGGGCAAACTTCCCCACACGGAAGCCCCATCCATCTATGGCAGACGCAAAAACGACATTTCCACGTTCCGGTGCAAAATATATGTCTTCGTCATCTTTTTCTTTGAAGGCTTCCTCCTCGTTGGCTGTAGCCTCTCCCTCATCCGCGTATTGATCCTTCTTCGCAGCAAGTCGGCGGTCCCGTTCTTCCCTCCAGCGTAGATCGTCCTCCATGCGTTCACCAGCGAAAAATTCACCCATCACTACATTGACCTGTTCGATAAGCCGTGCAAGATGGTGATATGCTTCGATCGGAGCAAGCTTTAGCTCAGTGATCAGTCTGTCCAGCTTATTGATTACGAGGATCGGACGTAAATTGTCCTGCCATGCTTGTCTGAGCACAGTGATAGTCTGTCGGTGATTACTAGATTAAGGGTTCTAGTCTGTATACGTGCAACTCACTTGCGTGCAAACTCCCTCGACCACATCCACTAATACTAACGCTCCGTCACATAACCGGGATGCGGTAGACACTTCGGTAGAGAAATCTACGTGCCCTGGGGTATCAATCATGTTAATAATATAAGTTTTTAGAGGGATTTCTGTGGATGCCTGTCACGATACTTTCCTTTCATCGGACTGCATGCATACCGTCATCGCGTTCCTTGACTTGGAACTTGAGCGAAACAGCACTACTTTCCATCGTGATGCCGCGCTCAATTTCATCTTCACGACTATCCAGATACCGCAGCTTTCCGGCCATCTTGGGCGATATGATGTTGTTCGCTGCCAGAAGTGCGTCCATCAGTGTGGTCTTTCCATGGTCTACGTGACCAAGCGTTGTGATGATCCTAACGTTAACCGGGTCGGGGGCCACGAGACTCGGCTGGCTGCTCGCCATCGGGGTATTATCCTGTTCGATTCCTCTAACAATGCTTCCGTTCCTGAGGTATGATCTTGGTCGAGTAAATGATTCGGGTCTCGGGTCCGCGCCTGTCAACCCCGCAATTACATAATAATCGAAGGTGGTAAGCACCAGGCGGAAAGCCGTCCAATCAGTACAGGTACTTCCCTTGGAGCTACTCTTTATGAAAATGTACCAGTATTGTGGCAAAGCAAGTACAACTATTCAAATACATGTTAATGCAAGGGCTCGCCGAATGAGTTCTAAAAAAGCTGGTTGCCAAGTCCTCATGGAGAGCGTGTTGTAGGCATGTCATGCCACATACCCCTACACAACTGTTCATGGCCTTAACACCCCTTGCAAGCTCTCTCTCAGGGTATCATCCAGTCCCTTCCCAATCAAGACCAGTTTTCCAGCGTCTGGGATTCCAATCACGTCCTGTGCTTTCACCGGGGTAATGTCGTACATGTTCTGTACTCCCTGAAGCATGAATTCTTCGCCGGTCTGCAGGATGAATAGCCCCTTGCAACGTAGCACCCTGAGATTGATGTTATGGTCCTTCCAGTCTTCCCCCGTGGGGTCGTCATGTCGCCAAAGCAGTTCTTGAATCCAATGTTCGAGTCTGGTGAGCTGATTCGGTGTCAGAGGAGGGATGAACAGTTGAAGGCTAGATATTCCACGGAGTTCATAGTGTGTGGCGGAGCTCTGGTGAGTGTGGTCATGACAGCCATCGGGAGCATCACCACATTGGTGAGGTTGACGGGTAGTGTTTTGTAGTTGTATGGCTCCCGCGTATGCATCGATATTGATTATGTGGGCTAGATCAATATTTGCTTGTATTGTCCGGTGAATGGGTGTTGATGGATTGACCTTGTGGATCATTCCTTCTGTCACAGTTAGTTTGTCGTCAGACACGAGGTCGACCTTGTTTAAGAGAATCACATCCGAGCACGCTATTTGTCTGTGCCACTGAAATGTTAGCATAGGCATGGTCGCCGTGAAAACTAGCACACCTGAGGCTCTCCCCAATACCATCAACTGAATGGTCTTCCTCCATTTGCTGATTGGCTATTGGATCAGAAGTCAAGCTTGCCATGGATTCATGCTCGTAATTACCTGCTGGCCGAAAGCTGCGTCTACCACACAGACCACACCATCAAGGGATATTTGCCTGCTAAGCCCCACAGAGTATTCTTCGTTTAGCCAAAACATGGACGCAATAGGACCTGTTTTTATCGAAGCTCGATTGGATTTGCAACATGAATGATGGCGATGATTCTCACCGGGGTCAGCAAGTCCGGTGGTCTCGAGTATGATATGGTCAAATGCGCCCTTCCGTTCCATCAGCTTTTCGATAGCAGCGATGCCTGCATCTTTGATACTGCAGCATAAGCACCCGTTTGCCAGTTCTAGAAATTCCTCTGATTTTTCTGCCATTGGGTCCTCGCTAGAGGTAACATTGATTGCCTTGGCTAGTCAAGGAAGGTGAATGTATGGTATGGACATAGTCACCTGTAAAGCTGACCTTCGATATTCTGCTTCTTGGTGAGTGCTTAAGCTTGAAACGTAACCAGAGTACCTACAGCTGTGTCTCCAAACTCATTCATAATTACTGCGATGCGATATCCATGTCGCTCGGTAAGTATGCGCCTACGTGTCGTCGGTGGTGCACCTGGAGTTATAAGACAGCAAGCACACATACTTCAACAATGTCGACTTCCCAGCGCCGAGGAAGCCTGTGATTATAGTGCATGGGATCCGCCGCGACTCCGGTAATACTGTCGGCAATTCGGTAGGTGATGCGTCGTGATCAATGAGCGTCCTGCACTGTATGGTAAGTCGCCAGGGCCACGCCAAGATTTGTTTGAAACAGATCGAGCAGACGTACGGTATTTCGTCGTCTTGTTCCATGTCGAAACCGCCTCCGAACTCCGAACAAATACCTCCGGTTGATTACTACCCTCCACTGGCATTAACTTTCCGGTGGCGGTCATTCATTCTCATTCATTCTTCCTCCCATCCTTCGACCCATGGCTGCGCTCAATCTTAGTGACGAGGCCTTGAGGAATCTTGTGCAAGGTCCTGGTGATGTGGAATGGAGGCAAGCCTTCTTTTGCCAAGCCACCTTCTAGCGCGGCATGGTTGCTGCCACAGCTAATGACGGTCCAGGTACGAGATGAGACGGGAGTGTCAGGAAATACTACCTGGTCTTTTACTTGGCCCATTCCAAGCTTCGAAATCACTCGAAACGTTAAAGTCTCTCGGCGTCACTCATATGTAAGCCATGGATATTTGTTGGTGTCCAACTTCTCGTATCGCGTTTGAAGCGTGGAGACTTGAAGCTCTCACTTGCCATTGTGCACAGGGAGGTTGAAAAGATGCTGAATGGCGATTTCATAGTGTCTGCATAAGAGATCAGAAAGAAGCATTCTCTGTCAGGCCCCGCTTCCCTGATCACTTCAAATACCTGGTATTGGACGTGGAGGACAACGAAGAACAAAATGTCATCAGATTATTCCCGGAGTAGGTTCCTTTGAGGCTTTTGGTGTCCGACGGCTGAAGCGATCCTACGTAGAGCGGATCAGTTCATTCAACAGGCTCTAACGCAAGGTGGCAAAGTTCTCGTGCATTGCAACGGTGTGCCAATTCTGCCACGAATCCCTGTGTTCCTCATCCATTGTTAAAATCATTGTGTGTGATAGGTGGCATCTCATTATCCCCCGCGTTCGTGGTCATGTTTGTCATGCGACACTGTCAGCTGTCTTGGGAAGATGCGCTCCACCTGGTACAGAATCGTCGGTACTGCATATCGCCAAACGGTGGTTTTTTGACGCAGATCAAAGTACACGACTTCCTAGCTGAAATAGCAGTGTTGTCGTCGCTGATTCTTACCTCTTTCAATTACTTGTGTAGGAATACGAATCTATATACAAAGCCAAAGCTGCGGTTGCCAATTTTCCCGCAGCACCGATGCAAAGAGTGGTTTCTCGTAGAAAAAGGGACGATGAAGAAGATTCGAGGTTTATATTACCCCGCTCTCAGCCTTGCACGCTCTCAAATAACTCTCACAGGATAGAAGACCGCAAAAGAGTGCTTGTCGATAGTGATGACGAAGACGGCGATGATAGGATGATGGCGACAGAACCCTGACATCGCAATACGACGACCCCTTCACTACGCTGTTCGATTCGGGATAATTATACTGTATAAATGAGTCGGGTTGTTTACCCGTGTGTAGATATTCTTGGGTTGCAAAGGGGGTATGAGGTGTATGATGGAAACGGTGACTACAACGACTTAATCTTAGCCTTCTCTTTTTCCAGTACGACCTGCTTTGCATGCACATCTGCAATGCCTGTAAGTGTTTGTCCCCTAATAAACTGGCGAGTATTACCTTTGCGTTTTACAAAGGCCTCTATTGATATTCCCGCAAATACGATGGCTGCTCCCAGCCATTGCCCAATGGTCAGCTTATGGTTATACACCACTACTGACAAGATCATGGTGAACATTTTCCGGGTAAGAGTGATTGTCCTGCAGACGAAATGAGATACATCGACTGAGGAGAACAAACGAGATACTAATACTGACACCAGAGTCAACGATCCAAAGTGTTGAAGTGTCTCAAAAATGAACAGCTGGCCAAGCGCACCCGTAAGTGAAAACTGAACGAGTGGTACGACGACCGAAGGGTGTGACTTTATGAATTCCAACGCGCTGGAAAACTCGCTCTGTGCACCAGATGAGGGGTGGAGGACAGGAATATAGGGTAACGGGAGCGTCCCAAGGGCTGTAGTCAGCACTGTACAGAATGCATTTATCCAGAACATCATTTGCTGGCCAGAAACTTTGTACTTTAAGAAAACCTCGTCCTGTGTTGAGTTGACGGCGCCGTCAAGGACGAGATTAATGAGGAGATAACCGATGCCGATGAGCTGGAGGTATGGGGACTGCGCTCCATCAGAAGTCCTGTTAGACGTGGCCTTGGAAGGCTTCTCGTTTCCGAAGAGCATGAACACGCTGATGCCGGTTGTAACCAGCGCAACTACGAGATACTTGTGAGGGGCAAACTTGCGTCGATAGAGAAGGAAGTTCATGAGCATGACGGGAACGAGCTTGCAGGACTTTCCGAGCACCATGGTAGGGTATGTGATGTACGAGAGGGCAGCGAAGCCAAACGGAGCCGCAAGGGCAATGAAGCTGGAACATTGAAGGTAACTGAGAAGGAGGCGTTTGCGATAAGAGAGACCATCCACAGCAGACGAATGTCCTGGTTTAGATTCTTGGGTGTGTCCATTAATTAATGCGTTCGTGTTCGAGGCTCCGTTTGCTTTAGAAAATCCATTGGACTGCACGCGTTTGGGGACGTCTAGGCCAAGCAGGGAAGAGAGGGAACACCCTGGCTTTCCGCGCATATAGATGTAACAAAGAGCGGACAGAGAACTGAGGAGGCTCTGGCACGTCCCAATAAATAATGCCGACTTGAACTTGTGGGTGGATTGACCATCAATAGACTGGAATGGTACTGACACTACGTGAGTGGATCAGTTTTAGAGCTTGGGATAATAAACGTATACTCGTACGTCGCTCTTGCGCAATTGCCCAAAGCTGGTCGTAGTCTGGGGTCAGTTAGATTCCTCCGGAACTGGGCGGGACTCACGAGGAACATGGCGTACACGCCTGCTATACACAGACCAAGCCTATATAATGTCAAGGGAAGGACTACGATCGAAATGTGATGAAGACTGACCTTAGTAGGGACATCGTAAACACCTTTAGGGAACGACTTCAAGTGAGTGCTCTTGAACTGACGTAGTTGACTATGTAAACTGTCTACGTGTCAGTATATCCGTAACCCTCGAATTGGGTTAGGGTTCCGACCCCGTGACCAACTAACATACGGTGTTCACTACTTACAATACCAGCCTCGATATTTCTCATCGTACGGCTGACCGCCGTGGGTCCCACTGCACGCTGTCATTAATTCCCGGATGGTGTTCAAGATATTCAAGGGAGTGCTACCTAACCGCAAGGTCGCCAGGTGCTGGTGCCAGAGTTAGACTCGATCAATTCCGAATATTGACAGTGTATTTAAACTTTCGGATGACAATATAGATCTTCCTCAACGATGACACCTGAATTCAGGGTCAAAGCTGCACTGTAGATGGGAACAAATTTGGCCGTGACTGGTGACCTGTTGACCGCTCGATCGTTCTTGCTTGATTTGATTTCACCGCACTGGTGGAAGTGGGCCAGATTCCCCAGAATAATTCTAGTTCTGGCCTGGATTGGCAAAAGCTTTGCTTGACGGGGTAAATGATTGTGATTTGCCAGGGTAAAAGTTCACCGACTTACTTGTCCTCTGAGATGCATCTCCGTCACTGCTTTCGTGTCATTGCACTTCACTCGTACAATGGGTGCCTTCGGGAACTGTGTGCATGCCAATTAGAACAGGCAAGTCCCTGGTCCCAACCAAAAATATATTCGTTCCCATGAACCGGGAATGAGTGGAAGATTACCGCACTGATCCGCGGAAATCCCT
>QFEI01003684.1:0-25911 GCA_003316145.1 Neoboletus magnificus | reverse complement strand
AAAGAAACGTCATAGAAAATCGAATAGTTCAGGAATTAGACCAACCAATAAGCCTGTCGTACACGTCAGCACTAAATCCCTTCGACTCTAAATACTCAGGGACCTTATCGAGGGTCCATTCGTAAGGGGGTGTAGGTTTCTTTTGTGCTTCGGTCTCGGGCGCCCACTATACAGGTGCGCAAAAATATTTTCCCCAGACAATGCGCTGTATTGCCGGATTGCTTGCTGAGTGTTTGCAGGTCCCGGAACATCGCAGGTAACGCGGGGGGACCGGAATGATGAGCACCAGGCCGCATCAAGTCAGAACTCGTAGAATAAACCCCAGCAAACAGTACGGAACCGATTACATGATAGCGGAAAGAACGTTCTTCCAGACATGGGTTGGTGATATTTTTCCCTCGAGGGCAAAACATACCGGTGAGATGGCCGAGCGGTCTAAGGCGCCAGACTAAGGATCAGGTCATCAGATGACCACAGAATATCTGGTCCGAAAGGGCGTAGGTTCGAATCCCACTCTCATCACAACTTTTTACCATTCAACTCCTGTTTTTACGTAAGCGGACATCGACGGCCATCGACGATCTTTGCATCGTCGGATTCTCCTTATCCCATCAATTCCGCTGGTGAGATGGCCGAGCGGTCTAAGGCGCCAGACTAAGGATCAGGTCATCAGATGACCAAGTATATCTGGTCCGAAAGGGCGTGGGTTCGAATCCCACTCTCATCAAATTTTTATTCTCTAACCTTTTGCGCGGGTTTCGGACCCCACCTTCGTTCTACCGTGCGCTCAAAAGTTCGATGGGGTTGTCTTTCATGGCTTTTACCATCGTGCTCATCCCAGGCTCCGAGAAACTCGGCCAGACGGCAGTCGATATAGTCACGAGTGTCACGTATGCTCTATCCTGTTTCAAGGGCTTCTTATTCTGGAAGACTCCTGAACGCCATCCGCACAATGACGTACGACTATATCGAACGGATCAGAATGCTCAGTTTGATTGCACAGTGGTCGCCGCGATACAACACCTTTTCGTGATCCACTCCCCATTCCTCTCGATCCCTTTTTCCCCTATGGCGAGCTTTTGTGGAGGGAACGGTGAATATGGCGCGACGATCGAATCCGTTTCCCTGATGAGAGGTCAATTTGTGCCCAGCCCTCCCCCCCTTCCTCGGGGGGTTGGCTGATCAAACGGCGGTGTTGTCATGAGTAACATATGGCATCAGCTTGGAAAGGTTCCCCACAAACGCGATTGTCAAATAAACCCGCTTCGATCACGAAGGTAGCTAGACCCATTAAGAATATCGTCCGGGGGATGTCGGGATCTACCCTGACTGCTTTTTGCCCTCTTCGTCGTATCGGCATATGCAATGCAAATCATTCTTATAGCTACTGTACCGCCTACGCACTTGTGGGGGTGAAATGGATATGGTCGACTCGGAGGTTTATCGCAAAGGGGGGAAACGATCATTCTGTCGCTCAGAGTCACAACTCGTAAAAAGTGTGTGATGAGAGTGGGATTCGAACCCACGCCCTTTCGGACCAGATATACTTGGTCATCTGATGACCTGATCCTTAGTCTGGCGCCTTAGACCGCTCGGCCATCTCACCTGGTAGTAAGAGGAGCTCTGGAAAGATTGCATATGTGCCAATCAATGTGACCATCACGTGTCACAGCCAAACCATACTCCGAAAGACCGACAGCTTTCCAAGCGTCGTCCACACGGGTTGGCAGTCCACCATGGCCTCTGCATACTATGAATTCTACAGAGGATCATCGTACGTCTAACATTCTCCGTGGTCGCAAAACGATTCCTACAATGGCGTTGGTAGCATTGGCATGGCTCTCACCGACTCGCTGGACGAGCTCATCACAAGCGGTGCCATTACGCCGCAGCTAGCGATGAAGGTTTTGCAACAGGTTCTACATGTGGCACCACACCCCGCCACGCAGCACACTAATGACGGTCATAGTTTGACAAATCCCTCGCTGACACGATGGTCAAGCAGGTGAAAACCAAAACGACGCTCAAAGTACACACTTCCTGCTCAGTGACACTGGGCTGCTGTTCTTTATTTTTTCGCTGATGAGCTCTGAGTTTATAGGGTCACTTGCATACGTATCGTCTGTGTGACGACGTATGGACGTTTATCGTCAAGAACCCGTCTTTCAAGATGGAGTCGAACGAAATGGTGTCGGCACCACGAATAAAGATTATTGCATGCAAGAATGGAGATGCAATAGAGGCTGGCAAGAAGTGACATACCTGCGCCGTCTCCAACGCCCTCCGCACAGTATTGTACCATAGAGGTCTTGTAATTAGTTCATTGTGTGCGTCGCACGCTGTGGCACCCGGACGTGTTGTGCATCCGGTGTCAACGACGCAGTGTTTTGCTGTGGAATGGAGGCGGGAAGCTGTGGAGGACCCGTTTAAGGGACATATAAGCTTGGTACCGCACACGTGCTCGTAAACTTCCCATCCCCTTCGGGTTCTTTATCTCCTCCTCTTTCCCCCCTCGACACCCGTGACACCCGTGATGAACCCCCTCGACTTTCCGGAACCTTCAACAGATTCAAGTGTTTCCGAAGCTCGTAGAGCTCTCCAAACACAACGCCAAGAGCTTTCACAACTCTCCGACCGGATAACCTCGGCAGAGGATGCCCTCGCGCAGATCGTCGCCGACAGGAAACGCACAATTCGGGACATGCAACGCGAGCAAAATATGCTGGAGGAAAAAATAAAGCACACAATGGCATATATCTCGCCCATACGGCGGCTGCCCCATGAACTCCTCCGCCATATCTTCATGTTCAACTTTGACAACCACCCCTGCTGTGCCTGGATCCTCGCTTCTGTCTGTGTCTTATGGCGTAGACTGGCCCTATCGGTACCCAGGTTATGGTCCAAGGTGAGCGACCAGTTTTCTTTGACGTGCGCCGGGTTCGGGTGCGTCTTCTATTCCCCCCCCATCTCTATTGGCGCTCGGATGTGTTTATCGATGATAAAACGAGTTGTTGACCCAACCTTTCGCCGACCGATATCTTTCTTGAAATTCTTGTGGTAAATACTCCTTGCAATTATCTCGACGTGATGCGCCCCGCTCTCATTCCAGAAGCTATATGTTGAGCCACATATGCTCCGCATATTATCCGCTTTTGCTTGCATGTGTATTGGAACACTCTGGTCTGATCTTTTTTGCCCAGATACGCCTCGTGACAAATCAAAGCGCGTCTCCGGATACCGTTCGCCTCTGGCTGGAACGCTCCGGTGACAAGGTTCCACTGGACATTGAAATCTATCTGCGGGTGAACGGAAGTTCGGCGGAGCCCTCTAGTCGCACCCGAGCATCATCCCCTACACCCTGGATCCCGCCGCCACCCAGCCCACCGACGCACTATGTCCTACCGCACCCCCCGCCGGGCACAGCCATCCTTTTACCCCCAGCACAAACGCCGATCATTGTTCCTCAGTCGCCATCCCACCATGATACCTGGGGGGCATCTCCTCCGCCTCCTCCCACGCGGAGTTGCCCGCAAGCGCAGCGCAACACACACTGGGGACACATCGCGATCTTCTATTTGATCGAGCAAATGCACCGATGGCAACGGTTCGTCTTTCGATTTGACAAGCAATTCCCCTCGATGTCTGCACTCAAGTCGATCAACGGTGAGCGTCCCACGGTTCACTGTGAACTTTCGTTTAATCGTGGGACGTAGGCGACGCTCCGATGCTAAGCGAGTTTGAGATTTCATGTGCAGAGACAATATACGCTACTGAGTGGAGTTGGCTTCCGTGTACCGCTCCGGCGACCCCCCTGGGGTTATCTCAACTGCAGTCGCTCATGCTGCATCATGTACCATTCAAGTGGTCCTCTCCTATCTTCAAGACCGACTTGCGCTCTCTCAACCTTCGTTCGCTCCCATCCAACCATCTACCGCTGGACCGAGTCCTGCACATTATCTCGTGTAACCCAAATCTTGAGTCCCTCACCCTGCACTTTGCTGTCGTCCTGCCAGCCATCCTCCCGCTACACCCGACGTCTCTACCAAAGCTACGGGAACTCACTTTTGGAGGCCATTATCACATGTCGACGCTTACTGACACGCTGATCCTCCCCGCATTGGATGTGCTCAGCCTCGACATTGAAGCTCGGGACCCCATTGAAGACGTGATCACCAATCTGCTCCAACGATCTAACAATCCCCCTGTCACTGAGTTGTCGGTCTCGTATGGGAACACCAACAGTTCGACGCTTTACTATGGTCCTGGAGGCATTGTCATCTCCTGGAATTTCTTGGCAGAGATGAACCACCTTCACTCCTTGAGCGTCGGTGGTACGCCCCTCGAACCTTTCCTAGTCGCGCTAGGGACGCCTGAGGACGAGCAGGCACACTGGCTCTGCCCCAATTTGAAATCGGTAACGATGAAGAGTTGTCATGCGCATCCGGATGGGATCGCAAAGCTTGTACAGCTTATTGAGGCGCGGAATCCAGAGACGGGGACTGCCACGATGGTGCATGGAGTGACGCCGTCGAAGCTACGGCAGATCGAGTTGTATGATTGTGCATCGGTGGGACAGGACGTTCTGGAGTGGTTGAAGAGACGGGTGGACGAGGTGATTTGTGTCGAACCATCTTATGGGAGATCTCCTTGATGTATTTCTCCGGTAATGGAGGGCGGTTCATTTTTCGAGCTTTGTATATGCTCTTGGTACAATGTCATTGGTATTCCCGAGATGTGTATTGATATTTTATGTGGAGTGCGTGAGCTGGGAAGAGGGCGTTGCCTGGCTAGATGATCTTGCCCTGGCGGTGAGCTTGGCCACATGGGATCCGTACCTCGTACTGGGGCATAAAAAGCGCACTAGCGCCGCAGACGCGGGTAGATTTATGGGCAGATCGAAGCATTTTGAGTTTTGAGCTCTCACCCGGGGCGCCCGTCGACCAGGGACGTGGGACTGGTTCGGTTATTAGAGGGGTAAATGCATTCGTATACTATACAGTTGGATACGCTCGAAATATGTACCAGCGCATCTCCGTCCTATTGGATTGATTTTGGGGGGGTCCCATGCCAAAAGATGTGAATGTCGCATCACCATCTGGCCGGATTTCTCACATGTATGAAAACTTTCCCAAACATCGAAATGTTCCCGAGAAGAATCCCTCCTTCTAGTTGCTCGCATGACACTATCACCCGAGGTCTTGTGATGCACGCCTCCAGGTTATCTGCTTCGTTTAGGTCAATCTCGTCGTCCGGGATGTACTTCCGCCATATCGAAACAGATATGTGGAATTTGGCCCGGGATAAGATAGCGATTCGGATGTGACACACCATCTCATGTGCGGTGCGAGCAAATCAGCCGTACGTGGTCAAAGTGTGAACCTGGCTTGATAATGTGTATTGTTGTATCAAAGATAAGCCGGGCCCGGACTGGGTCCATCTGTGACGACCTTGCCGTGCGGCGTCAAGGTGGCGTATATTGGGGGTAGCGCCGCAGCCCGAACCCTGCCTGGCTATCGGTTGGGTATATAAAGCGGTGTCGCACCCGGTGCACGTCCACCCTCTGTTTTACCTCCTTTTCTTCTCAAGCAAACCAATCTCTTGTCAGGAATGCCTGTGCCGGTGCCAGTCAAGTCACCAGAATGGGGTAATTTAAATAAGGCCAAACAGGGTTCATTGCCGGATGACATTGAGATCATGAGCCATCACAGGTCTGTTACGAACGGTCAAGTCCCGAGCACTCGCAGCTCTTTTCTCATCGTCCCAAACAGCCCGCACGCTCTCGCTTCTCAATCACATCGTCCACCCAGACACACTCTCCCCGGCGAACTGCCCAACGTACCGCAGTCTTGGCGTACCAGTATGTTTCTGAATGGGCGTGGCATGTCGACAGGCCCAACGGAGAGCCTCCCACCCGGCACCGTGCCATTACCACCGCTGCCCACAACACCCTACACCCCCATAGAATGGGACTGGGACGTCGAACACGCAGACCGGAAACATGAGGCAAAAGCCGATACAGCCGTGCTCGACACACAGCCCTTTCAAGTCGACCGAAGAGTTTTGAGGGACATCTTACGCGAGAAGACCTGCTGCGAAGTCGGCCGAATCACTTTTCTGAGTTCAGGCAAGTTTTTCTTTTCGCCCTTGCCCATATCCGTGCTGCGCCTGAACGGCCACCGTCAGGAACATTTCATAAAGTTGGTGGAGCCCAATGCGATGTCCTCATCAAAATCTTACGTTGTGTTCTTATCAGGCTTATCTGGTCACGCTCGCTGACACGCGGCAATTGGTTGTCCGTGTTGCACGTCGGTTCATGGCGCGCCTCAAGACACAATCAGAAGTTGCAACGATGCAATACCTCCGCGACAAAACCTCCATACCGGTACCGGACGTGTATTTTTACGATTCAAACCCCTACAACCGCCTCGGAGGCGAATATATCCTCATGTCCAAGGTCGGTCCTCGCAGCGGACGTGCATCCGTCCCTTGCTGATCACCCCGGTTGGTTGTCTAGGCATCGGGTATTCCGCTCGGTAGAGTGTATCACTCGATGTCCAACGAGCAACTGAAGATTCTATTCAAAAATGTAGCATCTCTCATAATACCTCTGTTCGCTCAGCGTTTCTCACGTATAGGATCTCTCCATTTCCACGCATTCTCCCCGTCAGTCGCATCACCAGTAAACTCATCCTCATCAACTCCCACTGCAACGCATGCACATTTCAAGCACTTTTCGTTATCAGCAACCCCCATATCTGGAAGTACGGCAACAGCAACTGCGCGCGATCCAGCACGCATCACACCCACTTCAGCACATGTTGGCCCCATTGTTTCCTGGCCATTTTTTGGATCTGGCCGGGGTGACCTCGCGCATCCGTCCGAAATCGATCGCGGTCCCTGGCCCTCAACGCGATCCTATCTAGAATCTTGTGTGCAGCGTGAGATAGCAGGTGTAAAACGGGAAAACGAGGGAAAGTCTGCCCCCCACCGGTTGCATCTTGATCCGGACGAGATCCGATCCTCCCGACACCATCACCTCGATGCAGTTCCCGATGATCAGAGTGATGACTCTGACGAATGGGACGCGCAAGAGAGCGAGGAGGAATGGGATGGTCCTGGGGATTCCATGTACAGCGATTATCGCCGCATGCAGCGGAGTACCTTCCTAATCGCGCACATCATACGGCGCGAACAATGCGTGCGCAGGGAGATGAGTCGTTGGATGCACGTCATGGACCGGTTAGGGGCTCATGCCGATAACTCGGGTCCTGAAGAGTTCGGGCTTGATTGTCATGACCTAAACTTGGAAAACATATTCGTGGACGAACGTGATCATACCCAAATTGTGTGTCCAAGCGCATTTCGTTTGACGCTTATCACTCACTGCCACCTTTCTTTTTTTATCTCACTCAGACGTGCATCATCGATTGGGAATCGACGACGACGCGGCCGTTGTGGGCTTGTGCGCACCTTCCGGCGTTTGTTCAGACGAGTCCGTTTACGTCCAAATTGTTCCGAGAGGTCGTCGCATCGATCGCCCTCTCCAAGTCGTCGAAAAACGCATCCCAGGCCAACCTCGCCGCGACCGCTGAGGAATGGCTCCACTATGAAGCCATCGGTGCTCGGCTCCGCATCGCACACCGCTGTGCAGAGTGGGACGGATGGGAGGAAGGACTGGTCGACAGCATACTCGGACCGGAGGAATGTGAGGAAGAATGGTTCAAGGACGTCGAGTCGACCGTCGAAGGCTCTGAAGTGCCGAGCGCCCCGTCGTACGATTGCAAGGGACGCCCCGGGGACGTCGATGTCGATGGGAGCGAGCCGTCCGAGCCGTCCTCGTTGGCGCTCCGGGTGGCGGCGCTCAAGAGCCAGAAACAGGCGGGACAGTTGCCGTTGAAGAAGGCGAGGGAGAAGGAGCAGACGTTGACGACGACGGGGGATATTTGTGGTGGACGGGGTGGGGAACTCGGACGGCGGTTGGAGGCGTGGTTGAGCGTGAATGGGGATGGAAGTGGAAGTGGAAGGCGACGGGGTGGGTACGTTGAGGAGGAGTCTGATGCGGATGTGGAGTGAGAGTTGTGCGCTGCGAGTGCGGTTTATTTCGTTCCTTGTGGGGTGTTTTTTTTTTTTTTGTATCTTATGATCTGTGGGTCTGTCGCCATGATTGGGAACTTGGGACGGGCCCCTTTTAATGATGGCATGACTAGTCTCTTTTTTTCCTGGCATACTGATATCGCATACTGTGACAAGAAACACTTTTCTTTCCTTTTTTTTCAACGCGACCGATAGGTTGGAGGGAACGATGGGATGTTGGATCAGTTGGCAGCGGTAACGCAAAGTCACATTGAGCCGACTACGGTCATCCGACCCGAGTCTCACCACGACAAAAGTGTAGATATGCCAATGTCATGCTCGGGGGGAGTATGCGCATACACGAGCAAAAGCGGTGATGTAGTTGTAGAAAGAGTTGCTACAAGTGCCACTTTCGAGAAACCTAAAGATGGCCCGGATCTCGCAACATGACTCAGAGCCACGGCAACATTGGGACATCCTCGTGCGTGCGAGAAGAAGAAGAGATATGGGGTGGATGAAGTGATACAAACACCTAGGTAGGACTGTCGATCATGGGGCGCGGTAAAACACTGCCGCTGCCGCTTGATGAATCAGCCCTGGAAGAACGTGAGGTGGTAGTGTACCGTGTCGATAACGGTCGAGTGAACAGCTGGAGCGCTATTCTTGATTCTTGCGAAAAAGCCTTGGTCGGTCACCTGAACGACACCTCGGAAACGCTGACGCCCCCCCCCCCCCCCCCCCACGCACCTGAGGAACACCGCCAGTCCCGTTCTCGTAACGCGTGAAAAACACGCAGACTTGGCGGTATCCAAGCTACCCGTCCGCACCCGATAAGCCGTGTCAGATTTGGGGGGGGGGGCGGAGAATGTCGTATGATGTGGATCGCTCCGATCGTGATCCCCGCTGCTCCTTCTTCTGCCTCTTCCTGCAACGGAGGTGGGGATATCCGCAACCATCGAGGTGGACGCTCCCCCACAAAGGTGGCCCTTGCATTTCCCACTCGCACGATCCCAAACGCGAACGACTCCCCGACTTGGAGGTCACACACGAGATCCTGCCCGTCGTCAACAGATGAGGACGGCAACGGGGCCATCGACTCCCCCGACACTCGTTCGTTCCCCGCTCGCCCACGTTGCCGTAAACACATACGCTTTGGCATGATCCGCAAGTCGCAAACAGTCCTACGCGCCTTGAACGAATGAACCTCTTTCAGTTCGGGCAACTGCGCACGTCCGGTACCAAGGACGCACATCGTACTCTTATCGCCATTGAACAAAGTTCGCGACGGGAGAGCGAAAAAAAAAAACACACGCAACTTGACCCAGATGTCGTCGTCGTCGTCGTCGTCGTCGTCGTCGCGCATCGACTCGAACACGCCCGTCGCTATCCGCTCGATCAGGTACTGTCGTTGACTCGACTCCGCGGCCGCGTGGTGTATTAAATCCGAGCATCGGCATTCGGCGCTGCCTTGCCCGAGAACTCTGACCTGCCTTGCAGGGGTACGGTTGAGAGATTGTTCAACGAGGTAACCATTCCATGACGGAAAAAAAAAAGCGCATTTGCGTACGTTTTTCAAGAATGGGTATCCCATATCCACATCCGTATCTTGACACTCTCGTCCGAACCTGACCCAAGGACGCTCCGATCCCGAAAAAAAAAGCGATACAGCTCACCGACTTGCAGTGACCACATCCACCCACGGGACCAACTTGCCCCGACGGTATGTCCAAGACGACGACGGACGATCAGACCGTCTTTTTCGCTCCGCAGCGGGTTACTGAAAAAAAAAAAAAAAAGATGCCGACAAGGTCACTTGTTCCATCGTGCGTGGCTAAACGGTACATCGGCGGCAGCCGTCTCCACCGAACCATGCGTGGATCGCACGGCACGCAGACCCTCTCGGACCATCGACACCATCCTCTTGACTGTACTTTTACGACGGGGTAGACGGGGGCCTGATCGGTTGCTGCACGGGTAGCTTGGGTTGCAATGCAAAGCCCGAGAAAGGAAGTCGAGGGGCCCATTGGAGGAATAAGTCACGAAGCCGTCGAGGTGGTCGCCTTTGGCGCCATTCTTTTTTTTTTCTCGTAATGGCCACCATGCACTGCATTCTCTATCGCATTTGGGTATCGTACTGAATATATCAGTTTTAAAAAAAGTGAACATACAGACATTGAATCATCACCCTCGTCAGCTCAAAACACACCCCAGCCGAGCGGTAGTCACGCACCAGGCCCCCACAGCCCTTTTACAAATTATTCCCATCCCCATCATACAACCTATACGTCCCGAAATGCCTCGCAGGTACCCTCTTCTCGTACAACAAATCGAGCCTACCATCACACCGCCATGAGAGGCACCCAAAGAAGGAAAAAAAGCCAACACGCACTCGTCGACGGTCCGTCCTTTGGTTTCGGGGATGAAGAAATACGCCCAGACTGTTCCTGCGAATGCGAGACCTCCAAAGATGAAGCCGACGTATCCTCCGAGATCTGCCTGGTCTGGGTTCACGCTGCGAGGTCAGGGCGAGTGGGTATAAGCCTCCCGTTGAAACGAACACGGAATCGCTCACAGGTAGGGAATGACGATGTTGGCAATCATACCACAGAGCGAGTTGGTCCAAATCCCGATACCAACCGTCTTTGAACGGAGCTTGGCAGATGAGACTTCAGCAAAGATGACGTATCCCAACGGGCCACTGTTCGTTTTCGATCAGGGGGAACGAACATCACGACCCTACAAGGAGTGACTTACATCCCAACTTGGTAGACAAAGTTGTAGATGATCGTCTGGGAACATACCGGTCAGTCCACCGACGCCAGGGACCAGTTGGGAGGAGACGTACAAAGGTAGAGACGGCCCACTTGGCGCCTTGGTGCGCATTTCCTATCCAGATGAATCCTATCAAGAGTAAGATGACAGTACAGCCGACCATGCCCCAGTTGAAGAGGAAACGACGGCCAAAACGGTTGACGGTGTAAAAGGTCAGCAGATTTCCGACGACCTGTGTGAGGGGGGTCGTGAGGTAGAAGACATTCGGCATGCATCATGGAACCTTACCCCGATGGCAGTCACTCCCACACCGAGGTTGAAAGCATTGTTCGTGGCGAACCCGGCAAGCTCGAAAAAGTATGTACTGAATCCCAAGACAAAGACCACACCTAAAAACATCATCTCGTTGCTGAAACAGACACACATACACTTGTTATTCCTCACCTGCGGCTTGCTGGAGCACAAACACCATCATGGCCACAACCGTACGCTTGAGATTTTCACCTGAGACATCGCTCAATGGGTTGGTCACAACTACGCGACAACAGTGGCTTACCCCTGAAGCAATCCATGTACGTCGCTGTCGCAGCATACGAGTCCTCGAGTTCGATCGTTTCCTGAATTTGCTGACGTTGGAGTTTTGCATCGATCGTCGGTCCTCCAAGGAGGACGAGGACCCTCTCGGCGTCCTCGTACCGACCTTTGCGTACCAGCCACCAAGGGGACTCGGGGGCAAATGGAAGGCCGATCAAGAGAATAACGGGGAAAATCCACTGGAGAGCGCTGAGGGAGTGGATTTGGCGAGGGCATGGATGTAGACGATACATGACTCACAAGGGGAGTCTATACGCATAGACATCCGACCGGTTTCCGGTGCCTCGGATGACACCATTAGACATGCTGTTGACGATGACGTGTCCAAGCGAGAAGGAAAGCAAGAAGACGCAGGGATGCTTACAATTGACCGACTGTGAACGCGTTAGCGGCTCGGTGGAAGGAAACGTACATAAATAGGACTCACGGACGATCCAGAGGTTCACGGCAGCAGTCGTGATACCTCGCAGAGCGAGCGGAGACACTTCTGCGCAGTAACCACCCGCAGACGAAACATACATTCCTAGGGGTAGTACCCTTCAGTAATCCAGACACGCTCTCGGAGTCGATTGACGAACCGAGAGCGAACCCGTTGATAAGCTTTCCGACGAGAAGCATCCCGTTGGCGTGTGTGGGAGTGAGGAACTGGATCAAGACGCCGACGATGGAAATCGCGCACGCGACAGCAACGGCTCCACGTCGCCTATCATATATCAACGACCGTGTGAGGAAATGAAAACGACAAGACGTCCGTAGAGAAAACACGTACCCCAACCGATCAGAAATCCAACCCAACGAAAGACCGCCAAACATACCCCCGACCGAGCTGACGCTGTTAAACGCGCTTTGCCAGCTCGCAGGGAGGATCGGTTGACCGTCCGAGACGTATCCAAAGTCGGTGCGGAACTGAGGGACGCTCAATAATCCTCCGCCGACCTGTCGATCGACGTTTACTACACGATCTGACACGGAAGAAGCGAAACGTACTTGTGCATCATAACCCCACAAGAGCGCGCCGATGCACATGAAGACACACCAAAAGAAGGCGCGCCAGTAGATGTGCATGGCCTCGAGCGGTGTCAGAGCATGGTCGGTCGCAGCGGCTTGGGCGAGGAAGGTGAGGTTGCCGTGGGGGGTGCCCTTGTCGATGCTTGCGGTGTCGGGGACCTCTGTTTTCTCAGCGGGAGGTTGGGTCGGGGATGCCATCGTGAGGGAGGGAGAGCTAGACGGGGAACACGAGGAGAGACATTGCGGAGGGTTATATACGCCCCGGAAGCAGGTGACGCAAGACCAGCAATGTGACCGATGTCATTTTTATGAAGGAACGGGTGGTTGAGATCCGAGACAGAAGTTGAGTTGGATCCGTACTTGGTTGAGACGGCGCGGGGGTAGTAACCAGCCAGCATCTCGACTGAACTCACGGCATATGGGCGGTGATTTCATGTGTACTGTTATTACGCATCTACAGTACTTACAAGTCCATGCGAAGTATCCAAGCGTGCCATAAAATCGTCAAATGCGCCACGTCAAAAACGCCGTTCCCGCAAACACCAACAACACCGACACCAACGACACCACCAAACTATCTCGCGCCCCAACACTCCCAGACGACCCCGTCGATCCTACGGTCTGCGGGGAACTCGACGACGACGACGACGCACCCGACGCCTGGGTGTTGCCGCTGGTGCTGGTGCCCGTCGCACCAGGCACCGCGACAGAGGTCGTGTATGTACGCACGTAATTGATGTCGAAGTACGCCTCGTCGTACCGCGGACTTCCCGGCCCGACGACGCAGTCATTGTACTGTCAAGCTAGTCAACGCCACCGCCACTCATTCCCCCGTACAAACACACTCACACACATGCCCGTCGGGCCCGCATTGGCACACTGCGAATCGTATATCGACGGCACACCAGCCCTAGCAAACAAATTCAGCACTCGTGCTTCATCGCGCACACGAGTATCTCACCAGTCACCACACAGATCGATATCCAACACAAGGTTCTGCGGCGTAAAGAGCTCCGAAATATTGCACGTATTAGACAAGAACGCAGCATGCGGGGTTCCCCATGAGGATGTATTCATCGAAGATGTGGAAGTCGCCTGAGAGATGGAAGAAGGTATGTCTGGTCGCTAATCAGATCGTTAACGAGAATCCCTTATTGACAGACAGATGAAGAAGATCGCACACTCCAGAACCACATACTGACGTGACGGTCGTTAGCACCGATCCAAACGACAGACGCTACACGCACAAGATCCCCGAAACATCAAACTGCGTGGCAAAGACGCCACCACCTGCTGCGGCGAAACCGCTTTGGTAGCTATTCGGCGACGTCTCACCCACAGTGCATCCCGATCCCTGGGAACAATCGGTTGACCCAGTTGATCCCAGTTGATCCGTGTTGCCGCTGTGATGACACCCCGCCGTGGTGTGAATCGCCATCTGGTTGTTGGTGTTCATGTTTATGCCTTCTATAATGTCGATCTCGCCGCCGTAGGGCCAGTTGGATCCTAACGTCAACGTCACCGAACGTCTTATCAAACGAGCCACCGGAGACACACACCGAAACTCCAAAACGCCGGCCAGACCTAATCAAGTATGTACATGACCATTGTTCGGAGATGAAATACGGCGTCATGAACTTACGGAGCATCCGTACGGGATATGATTCAAATCTATCATCCACAAACTACCCAGGTCGTATACATCTTGGGTCGTTATGCGGACCTAGTAGGACTGCATCAGCGCCCTCCACTCCCAGAAGAGAAATAGGCTGTCCATACCGAGTTCCGGATCTGACCAAGCGGTACGTTGGTAAAATTATCTACTTTGAGGATGATGCGGTTATCGCTGGTCACGTAGGCCAGGTTCTGACTGGTCGCCACTCCCTGGGTCACCCAGCTGTTGTTGCCTTTGATCATGAGGGCGGTCGATGCGGGCCAGACACACGAACAACGCCAAGCACGCACCCCACGTCAAATTGTCCACGTTACCATAGAAATCCCAACCATCGAAGAAGGTCGAGCCTGCGTATTCGTGAAAGATATCATAGGCGGCCACATGCGAGGACACGCCCAGAATCGCGCCCAGAATCGACCACCGTGGCATGCCTTGGAAGGGAAGTGATGGAATGGCAGAAACGGCAAGGGAAGATGACATCCGTGGTCGATTCGTTTAAGAATCCAGGCGAGGTGGCGGTGCGTCTCGGGATCCATGATCTATAGTGCCAGCGAAAGGATGACCGGAGCGTGTACCAGAAAGGCGGGCGATGGATAGACGCCGGGAAACGCGACACGCTAACGCAACCGGGGGGTCAGTGGCACCCGATGGGGGAAGGCTCGTCCGATATTGTATTCCAGCGTGTCATGTGTGTGATATCGCGTTGGACCCAACCAAGCTGAATTAGCAACAAAAATAGGCAGGCACGGGTTAGACGTGGACGGCGTGGAAAGGCCGATGCCAGCGAGTCACGTTCCCGATCGGGTGGGACACCGACGATTCTGCGGCGCAAAGGAGACGATCTATTGAACCTCTGGACCCGCCTATTTGCAAAGCTGTGCTGCTGTACACATCGTACCTTGGACGTGAGACCGACATTCCGCATCTCCAAGTTCCAAAGTCCCACTTTGACGTCTCTCATTGGTTCCATACGCCAAGCAAGTCGATCATGTGCATGTGAACATCTGGGCCACCGTATCCGATATGGGGCCACATGATTATGATACCCTAACTTTAGGATCCGAACGTTTTAAAAAGTTTGATGAACGTGACAGGTTTTGACATGACAGCTGACGGGGAACGTCGTCACGCACCTCGTAGCTCGCGTGGATTCCACATGGCGCTTGCTATTGCTCCAACGTCTCAGTTGACGACAACAGGACTGAGGAGCTTCTTCGATTTTTGATGCATGACAACACGTCAGGTGCGGAGTCATTCCTACGCAGAAACAGGAAGGCTGTGGTTTCTATCGCCACCAAAGCCTCGACGCCAACCGTGCATGACCAGCTCGCCCGCGAAAGTGAAGCTCTGAAAGCTCGGTCAGAACCCAAGCTCAAGCCCATGCATCGTAAGCGATCTGCCAACTATATGGGATACCCCGCCAAAACCAAACCGCTTGTGGACCCATCAAACCATCAATTTGTGCCCCATCGCGGACATGTCAAAGTGTTTGGGAAGCCCATGACCCCAGACGCTCGGCCCAAGCGACCCCCTTTCGATAAGTGATATCACCGATATCCATATTCGAGATATCCGGTATCTACGAGGTTGGTGCCGGGATCATCCAGTCGGATCGTCCGAGTGGAGGCTCCATTGGGGGAAAGTGGAAGAGACCGACTGTACCGGAGATCAAACCGTCCCCGAGTGGAACGCATAAGGACCGACGTACCAAAGACCGAAGCCATCTGAATCGAGTGTAGCTTAGTGGGGAATCCTCCTGTGTTGTTATGAGAAAACGTCCGGGGACGGGGTAGACCTATTAGGCAAGTAGCGATTTCTCTCCAGGACGAAGATCATAGAAATGACGACCACGTGAGGCTCGGTTTCAGGTATCTTGGTGTCGAAAGTGTGCAACTACCGTCCGTACGATCAGAACGACGGAGTTTTAGGTCTGGTTTGGGGAGAGCTCAAGCGCTCACCTGAGTGGGTTATGATCGAGTTAACGTAGAACGGCTGTGTTTCTGCTTCTCTTTTTTTTTGCTGTGTCAAGAGGGATGCCCAGGCGGTTAACCAAGAGTTTGGTTTACCGTACTGAGTAGCTGTGTCGACAAATGAAGTTTGAACTGGAATAGCACAGCCACTGGGTATATCGAGCTGATCACGATGGACCAACACACCAGAAAACAGCTTGAATTCGAGCATCGTCCTCGGGCAAAAGCCGACAACGCGGGTTGGCGTATGTGTCGATGCGCATTGATGTAGGAGCAGGAAATCATGGCACATGTCTGTGTTGGTAAAGCGCCTGGGACACAACCACCACGATAGATGAGAGCGAACGCTTCGGACGCCATTAGACCTTGAACGATTCATTGAATGATGGACTCACCCACGTTTAGCGCCATGTCCCTGGACCCTCCTACCCGCGGCGTCACTGGAGGGGGATTACATCTGTGCTGTGTTGGAACACAGCATGGGTCAAGGTAGTGATACTGGAAGCGGTATCCATGTGATCACTCGAGGCAGGCTTCTCGGGCTGCCCCAAGTCCCCGGTCGAAACGTTGATGAGGCCAGACAGTGCTTCGAACGTCCCCCGCCAACTCGGCTCTCGGCTGTGATTTTTGACCTGCCCATCTATGTAACCACCCACCAAAGTACAATGTCCGAAGAACAGCATCATCAGGATGATCAACATCATCTGAACTGAACTCGATCAAGATGTCTTGTTGGTGCTGCGGATGTCTCGATGATGACGGGTCCCGGGTAGGGACACTTTAAAAAAGACGTGACCCGTCTACGATCAAGTGCCAGTCCCTCGTATTGTATCACCTCCGACGGGCTTCTTAGTGGAAACACCCAACGGAGAAACAAGGAAGGAAGAACAAGACCATGGAGAGACAACCAAAACGCCTCATCGAGCAGCTCCAAACCATCCAACTCCGCCAACGAAAAGTCATCCAACAACTCCAAGCGGAAAACGCGCGGCTCCTGAGCGATATCGCGGACGTGCGACAGGAGCGGGATGCGTATCGGGGAAAGGCGGCGCTTACGCGGAGAGAGAATGTGGAGCTTCAGAATAGGCTGGAAGAGGTCTTGACGGAGTATCGGGATTTGAGACGGGGACGGGCGACGGTGGTGCGCTTTGTGACCTCGGAGGCGGATGCGCGTCGACACACTGCGCACTTGGGTTCCAAGGTGGGTGCTGTGGCTCTCGGACGAGGCGTTGTCGGCTAATCGTACCCTGCAGACCTTGAATGTGCTCTCGGTGGTGAACGAAAGCCCGATGGAAGAGACCAATGCCACTACCAACACGGTAAGCAAGCGCTGTGCGGCTCATGGTGAGATGCCTATGCTGACGAGCATCTTGAAGACAGCGCGTCCAAGTTTGCGACCGTGCCAGCGCAAAGAACTCCCCAGCCCTCCCAAGCCACGACTCGATCACTCCGTATCCGCAATCGTTTCTCAACCTGCGATGACTCGAGAAACATTCACGTTTTAATGATTCCAACCGGTCTCGGTAGGGATTACGGTGCTAGCTTGCGACATTGACCGTTCGCGTCGGGATGGGATGGTAGATTTGGCCAACTGCTGTGCAGTCATTGGGTTACATGGTAACATACAGTAGACTTTTTCATAATGGATAAATCTCATAATACAGCAACATTTGCTGAGTCGCTCCTGAGCGTATCATGAGAAAGGTTACTGATGAATCTCGTGGCACGTATCGTCGGGCCGGCCTCCGGTTCCACCACGGACCCGTAATAAAGTTTGCGGGATGTGTCTCTTATCGTTTACAGCATGTTGTACAATGGCGGGGTCTCTCCGTCGAGGGCGACTTTGGGACCAGCAGGTCCAGAGACAGAACCCCTCCTCCGGTCGCAGCCACATTCCGTGGCGAGCACGCCTGCAGAGGATCGGGAGGATGTCCGGAACGGTATGTAAATGGATATGCTCTGTTAACGACCAGCTCATCCCTGCCAGCGAACTCTAGACCATTCATTGACGATATACCCGACAACAGGCGTCGGCTGGGTGAGTTAGGACGTCGTATGCAGGCCGGGTTCTAACGACTATTCTTCTAGGGCTACTCAGCGCCATATCCCTCATCTTCAACAGGGTGATCGGAACTGGGTATGGTTGTCAGACCGTGGGAGGGAGATACGCTGACTGTATATCCCAGAGTCTTCGCAGCACCGAGTATCATTCTCAACTCGTCGGGAAGTATCGGTATGACCTTTGTCATGTGGATTCTCGGCGCGTTGGTTACCGCCACAGGGACTGCGGTGTACGTTGAATTCGGGACAGTAAGACACAATCTACGCTTCGTCGGCACAGTTCCCATATAGTGCTGGTATAGGGTCTTCCCCGGAGCGGTGGGGAAAAGACCTACATGGAGTATGTCTTTCGACGCCCTGCGTTCATGGCTACTTGCGTTTACGCAGTGTATGGAGTGTTCATCGTGAGCGTCTTTTCTGTTTTGTCTTGCTGCACATCTTTTGTTACCTTGCTCCGGGTTCAACCCAGGGTTGGATGTCCGCATCGAGCGTGGCTTTTGGAGAATGTAAGCGTTCGCACAGACGTGGCCATGGAAACACTGATATCCATTTCAGATGTACTCCATGCCTTGGCTTACGAACGGACACCGACAAACGTTCGTATCGCGGCATTCATCTGCTCGACGTTCTGTCTCATCGTACACGGCGCGTTCCCCAACTTTGGCCTAAGGCTTCAGAACGCACTCGGTGCATTCAAATTGGTCGTCCTGGTACTTATCGCAGGGTCTGGTTTGTTGAGCCTTATCGGTGTACCTGGATTTACTGTTGGGGAGGAATACGATCAGCCCAATAACTACACATGGCAGACGTTTTGGGAAGGCTCCAACTTTGGAGCCAACGCGTTTGTCGTTGGAATGTATGGTGTTATCTGGTGGGTGGTTCAATGCTAGCGCTGGGCAGAAGTCACGGCTGATTGTACTAGGTCCTATATTGGATATTCAAACGCCAACTATGCCTTGTCTGAAGTACGCGATCCAGTTAGGACAATCAAGCTCGCGGCACCGTTAGCTATGTGCTTCGTAGCATTCGTGTATTTATCCGTGAACGTGGCGTACTTCGCGGTGGTGTCCAAAGCGGATATGCTCAATGGGGGTACTATCCCTGCGTGCGCGAGTCTCACTTGAGTTTACCCGACGCAACTGATTCCCTATCAGTGCCTTGTTCTTTCGGAACCTCTATGGTCCTGCAACGGAAAGGGTGAGCGTAGCGCTATTTTATGCTAATGTCTGAGCTTACCCCACCGTAGGCACTTAGTGTTGTAATCTCCCTCTCCGTGCTGGGGAACATTCTTTCGATTTTGTTCACCCAAGGCAGAGGTACGAGACATAAAATTTGCACATGAGCCGGACGCCTCACGCAGATACTAGTCGTTCAAGAATTAGGACGTGAAGGAGTCCTCCCGTATTCTTCCTTCTTTGCGAGCGACAAGCCATTCGGTGCACCGCTTCCTGGACTTTTTACACAATGCTTTATTTCAGTTTTACTGGTGACATTAGCGCCACCAGGGGATGCCTATCTTTTCATCGTTAACTGTATGTACCCGTCACCAGCTTGGCGACCATCGTACTGATCATTAGTTCTCAGACTCCTCGTACCCTCATGCGATATTCAACCTTCTCATCTCTGGGGGATTACTGTTGTTGTATAGTGATGCTTTCAAGTCATACAATTGGGACCCTCCGTTCCGAGCGCACAAGTTTGCAGTCGTGTTCTTCTTCCTTTCGAATGTCTTCTTGGCCGTGGTTCCGATGATACCACCGTCCGCTGGTTATGAGCCATATAAACACCTCCCATACTATGTGAGTTTACTCGCTCGTTCGGTACAAAGAGATGAACTTGATGTATTCCAGTCGCATGTCGCCATCTCACTCTTCGTTGGCGTGCTGGGTGTGGTTTATTGGTTTATCGTTTTTCGGTGGATACCCGAAAGAAATGGATACACGCTCAAGCAAGTGATGGTCATCGAGGATGATGGCGTTCCACGACACGTTTTCAGAAAGATACTCACGGGAATGGAGCGGGATTAGACGTTGCCCACGCTAATTTAGAGCCTTATCGTCCCCGGCGTATAGATCTAGAGTTTGTGCTATACATGACAGCTTGGATGCTTTTTACTTTGAACCAGTGCAATGACGCTATTCTGCGTAATAGAGTGAATTCCGAAGTCCGAGTGCGGACTGATCCGAAGGGCGTGACCGCGTTTTACGCTCAAGTTTCAATATACAGCTGCCTACAGGATTGGTCGTCTCAGGCCTCAAAAATGCAGTAGCACGCCAGCCTCGACTTTTACCACGACCACCACGACCACCGCCAGCAGCTCTCTTCCCTGCTTTGCCGTCATGACCGACGACACACGCGCTGTCTCTCCCGCTGTAGCACGCGCGGTCAAGGACGTCACTTTTGGGAGTGTGCGTATTCACGTATTCAAAAAGCCGACGATCGTAACGTGCACCTAGATCGCGGGCATGGCCTCCAAGGTATTCGAGCACCCTTTTGATCTCACAAAAGTCAGGCTCCAGTCTCAAGTGCTGGATGCAACCGCAAGGTTCAACGGACCCATAGACTGTCTCGTTCGAACTTTTCAAAACGAAGGTGTACGGGGACTCTATCGCGTGCGTTGTGCGTTTCATGTGTGTGTAGACATGTGGTCTGATGGATTCCACAATAGGGGTTGCCTGCACCGATCGTGGGTGCCATGGTGGAAAATGCGTCTCTCTTCGTGTCGTATAGCCAGCTACAGCATACCATACGATGGGTCACTGGACGTCCGCACTCCCAGGATCTCACGATTCCCCAGCTCGCAATCGCCGGCGCCGGTGCTGGTACGGTCACAAGCTTCGTCCTGTATGTCCATTATGTTTTTTGTAAAAGTTCTTTTCGTTGACCATGTCGCTTTAGGACCCCCGTAGAGCTTGTGAAATGTAAAATGCAAGTTCAAATGCTTGCTGTAGATGTTTCCGGGGCGTCTGTTCAACCATCGGCTTCTGGAGCATCAGCTGCCGCTCTGGGACCGACGTCTATCAAACCGCAAATGCTTCCTGGCCCAATCGCTGTTCTCACGTCCGTCATTCGCAACGATGGCCTCCGCGGTCTTTGGCTCGGTCAAACGGGAACCCTCATCCGAGAGACTGGCGGTGGTGCTGCTTGGTTCACATGCAAAGAATTCGTTGGGACGCAGCTCATTCAACGACGGGCAAGACTCACGGCCACGCCTCTCGCTCGAAAAGACATTCTCCCATGGGAATCCGCACTTTCTGGGGCATTTGCTGGTGCCATGTTCAACTTTTCGCTCTTTCCGGCGGACACGATCAAGAGTGCGATGCAGACCGAGGAAGAGCTGCGACCGCGCGGCAAGGGGGTACCTCTGCCTACGTTTATGGGTACGGCCAAGGCGTTGTACAAGGCGCAGGGGATCCGTGGGTTTTATGCGGGGTGTGGGATCACTGTGGCGAGGTCGATACCGAGCAGTGCGATCATTTTTTTGATATATGATGGGTTGAGCAAGCGGTTTCCGTAGATGTCAGAAGAACGAATAGAGCATTCTGTAGCACTAACATTGTTGATTCACATACCATACATTGCGAAGCTTTTCGACCAAGCAGACAGTTGTACATACCTGCTCATATGGCGTACTGAAAGGACTAATATATAGGTGGTGTAGTGACAGGGGTATTTCTGTTTTAGGATAATAAACATGGCAAGGAAAATTCTGCGAGGGTTGGTTACAGAGCATGTCGTTCTCTCTCGTTCGACAGTTGGCGCGTCAAACTGGCGCGAGGTTGTCTGCCAACCTCGGCCCTCTTCCTGTTTTCCAACTGAACGTCGCTCATCGTTTCCCAGTATCACGCGCGTACGCCTCCAAGTCAAAAGCCAAGTCTACTGCCTCGTTCGTTCCGGGTTCCCAGCAACTGTTCGGGTCGGAAGAGGCACGGGCAGAGTACGCCAAAACCGAGTCCAAGATGTCCTCTGCCGTCGACTGGTTCCGCAAAGAAGTCGCTGCATTCGAGACACGCGCCAGCGGACGCGTCACGCCTGCCCTGCTCTCGCCAGTCCGCGTCGAAAGGCGGGGCGGTCAGGCTGTCAAACTCGAGGAGGTGGCGACCGTTGGGATCAAGGACGGGTCTGTGTTGATCGTGACCGTGTTTGACGAACATGTTCGTAGTCTCCCATTTCTCGCTTCTTTTTGGATCGCTCACGGGTGTTTAGTAGAATATGAAGGCGGTCGAGCAGGGAGTTTATGGTGCGAAGCTACCTAATATTGTTCCTCAACGACTGGATTCACGGACGCTCAAGATACCGATACCCAAGTGGGGTTTCTTCTTTCGGTTGTAACCTATGCTACTGCTGACGTCTGGTGACGGGGTAGACCGACGGTGGAGGCTCGAAATGCGCTCGTGTCTACCGCCAGCCGAATGGCAGAAGATGTGCGTGTTCAAATCCGCAAGCATCACCAAGCCAGTGTCAAAAAGGGCAAGTACGAAAAACACTCTGTAGAACTCGAGGAGGTGCGTCGACCACGGTTTGTCGTGACGCGTGTTTGGGAAAGATCAATGCTACGTCTAGTTTCAGAGATTGTCTGATAAGCATGTTGCCGAGGTCGACAAGATCGTTGCGCAGATGAAAAAGGCGACTGGGAACAAGTAGACGGTTGGTTTTGCGGGATCGTCGGCGGTGGTGGTCAACCATGTCTGGAGTCGTTCGTTTGTATTTATAGTATATATCGTCGTACAGTTCCCACTTTGTCCATTGCGTTCGAACGCCCATGATCCTTTGGCGTCTTGCAATACTGCACTCTACCCGGGGTGGCTGATCGGGTTATTATATTGATCCGTGATACGATCCGCTTTGGATTTCGATCAAAGCTACCTCCGAATGGCTGGCAAAAGGGTAACAAAAAATACAAATCGTCGATTAAACTCACACAAAGTATCATCTTCATATTGTGACCAACTCGGACCACGTCGAGCTCGTTACCGGCCGTCACAGTGTTGTCTCGGGACACTCGCCTCGCCCGGCAGCATCAGCGAAAAGTCCCAAACCTTGCATAGCCTTGAAACGTCCAACAAGGTCCAAACAAGGTCGAACAAGGCTATGCAAGCTAGACTGACCTTGGAATGTATTGCAAGGAAATACTCTGGGCTTGCAACGCCTTACTAGGCGGTCGTTGTCGGATACCCCCTGCTAGGCCATGCAAGGTCTTGCTAAGCCATTCCACTCAGGCCTCGTCTTACGAGGTCACTCAAGGTAATGTTAGCCCATCCAGGGCGTACTAGGATTGATACTATGAAGTACATGTATGCGTTCTAAAAATGCGTAGCCGTGCAAGTATGGTACAAGTCGTCCTCCCGGATTGCAAAGAGAAAATGCAAGCGTCGTACTGATCAAGAAATGCAGGGTCCGTTTGTAGAGAGAACATGCGAGCATTGTACTGGTTGAGAAATGCAGGGTCTGTTGCAAAGAGAAAGCATTGACGTACGGGCATGGCGCTGATCCGGAAATGCAGAGTCCGTTGTACAGAGAAAGTGTGGGCATGCGAGCTTCGTATTGGTCAAGGAATGCAGAACTGGTGAGACGGAAAGACGGCAAGACAACGAGATTCGGTAGGTGTTGGCGAGCAGTGACACAACACGACGGCAGGACGGAAACACAAGGGCAAAACTAGACATGATGATCAGTCTGGAAATTTCAGAGAAAATGGGTACCAAACATTTAAATCCGTTGAACAATTCTTGCGTCCAGTGTTGCGCTTTGCTGATGCCCCTGGGTATCACCTTCTTTTTCGGGGTGGGCTGAGCAGCCGCATCATAATTGCTGTGAGCTGCGGTGCGACAGTGCTACTTATCTGTTATCGAGATCTTCGGTGGGGGCCCCAAAAGCTGATCATGTTACACGCCCAAGTCAAGCTAACGTTTTGTGAACGTTGAAGTGAGTTGATATCGGGCTGACGTTGATGGGGGATGTGAGCGACGATTTCCGTCCCGCGTTTGCCAAGGGAATTACTACACATACACACGGTATCCAGGCTTGAACATATCTTTTTGATAATGTAGTGTGTTTTCTAATGGTCCACTGTAGTGTCAGCTGGCTATCAAGGGTGAAACGACTGATTTGCCTTAAAACTGCCATACTGGCTATCTGGCGACTACGTTCAATGGACATCCTGCCTTGGCGTGTGTGAAACAACATAAGCGATGGTGATCCAACCCAGTGGTAAATAGATACTACAGACAAGTGTGGTACATTAGTATTATATTTGATGGATGCTTATGGGACATGGGTTAGGATCGACTCTAGTGTTGCACAGGGCCCGGCTTGGCTCAAAGCCCCGGCTTAAGCTCGGCCTTATAGGGCTCAAGCTTGCGAGATATTATAGCCGAGCCGTCGTTGGGGGCTCAAGCTCGGCTCAGGTCTGGCTCGGGCTCAGGCCAAGGCTTGAGTGTAATTAGTATCAGCACTCGAAGAAATAGATTTAGTCTAGCATAATCATAGGAACATCATCCCCATCATCTACATCATCTAATCCTTCAATATCAGCTGAATTTTCGACCAATGCATCCCAACCCTCTCCTGAACCTTCTTCCTGAGACAAAGACAACATAGAAAGATTGTCGTCAGCTGCCGCTGTGACTTCTGATAGGACCGACGGATCTTCACCATGACGAAAAAGGAGGTCATGACAAATAAGACATTTGAGGCACTGGAGTGCTTCAACAATGTCCTCTTTGAGTCGATTACGTCGTTTACTGATTGTGATTCCAGCAGATGAGAAGGCACGTTCACCTGAGATGGACGTAGCCATGACGGAGAGATAGTCGCGGGCAAGTGATGCCCAGACTGGGTATCGAGCAGCGTTCAATCCCCACCATTGAACGATCAACATACTGGGGGTAAGCTGGTCTTTAGAGTTGAGGTAGCCATAAAACTTGGCATACCAGGGGTCACCATGTGTTGACGATGTGTCTGAATCTTCAGCGTTGTTGGCCTCATCGTCGTCTGGAAGCTCTTATAGGAGTTGGCTTATTTTGCCGTATGCAGATGTCACTTGTGTATTTTGGTTTGGTTTCTCAACACTGGTCCCATTCAACTCCAAATAACATTCCTGATACTATTGAACATGTTCAGCAGTGAGTTAGTACATTATAGACGACATACCACATCCTCCGCATGCTTCAGTGCCTTCTCGTAGAGATCTTTTCCCCAATACTTTCGGACATGGCTCCCTTTTTGCACAGGATCAAGTACTTCAATAAAGAGATTTAGGCATACATTAATGGGATAGTAGTATAATCCGAGAACTTACACATGGCAATGGTGTAGAGATCGTTCACAGAAGTTTGATTGTAGTACTCGATGACTTTTTCAATCCCAGCTTCTAGTGCAGGCCAAAAGTCGACATACTCAGCCTTGGAACTTTGGCTATACCAAGCCATGTGCAAGGCCTCAAGCGCAGGGAGGGCAAGGTGAATGGCAGGTCCACAGTCGGATGAGAAAGACTGTTGTGCCTTCTCTGACTTGCCAAGGAGAGCCAATAGAATCCGGACCCGGGCCCACTCGGTATCAGTGAGCTAGAGATTGAGGATGTTGAAACATTGAGTTTCCGCTCTTCATATTGATCATGTTAGACTGACAATTTACGGTAGTGACTTAACCATAACTTGGTATTCCAGTTATGGTCTTATCCTTTACCAGGGTCTAGAAGCATGTTCTAGCCCTCTTATCTCTTATCTATGACGTCACTATGACGTCATATTCTATTCT
>QFEI01003669.1:0-14857 GCA_003316145.1 Neoboletus magnificus | reverse complement strand
GGACACAAACAGCAGATTCACTACGCGAATTCACCACGTATGGTTGCAATGACTACTCATTGGTGGCACTGACACTATCCCAGCTTGCAACAATTAATTCTCTCCGGTAATGGCATTCGCTCCATCCCGTCTCTCAGCTCGGTGCCATCCCCGCTTCAGGGCATCAGAGACCTTGTCTTATCAAGGAATGGCCTGAGGCAATGGCAATGCATGGATGCGTTACGCGGATGGTGTCCCGATCTTGAGTCCTTACGAATGGTCGGCAATCCGCTGGCCGAAGGTATGGTGAATGTTGACATTATTCCCAACATCAACGGTTAATGTGCATACAACCAGAGACGAGTCTCGCTCGACATGCCCGACAGTTCATTATAGCAAAAATACCTTCCTTGCTCGCTCTTGACTCGGCTGTGGTACGATGCCAATCAGAATCTGTTTATTCATGCTCAGTTACCCGATCATCCAGATCTCTGCCCGGGAGCGAATCGACTGCGAAATGTTTTATCTTTCATTCATTTCAAAGCACGTTCCTGGGAGTGATTATAACAAAGCACAGGAACACCCTCAATGGATCGCTCTGTGTAACAGTGAGTCCAATCAGGCTCTGGCGCTGGTTAGAGCCCGAGCCATTTACGGTGCCTCATCCCTGGCAGAGCATGGTCGCCCCGCTGAGTCATCGCCTCAAAGCGCGCACGAGGATAAACTCAGCAAGCAGCTGCTAAGTAAATGTCTGTGTGTTTGCTTGCAAAGAGTGCTCAACGTTCACAGATGTCATCGTTCAGCGATCTGCCAAGAGCCCAGCTAACCTGCACGACCCAACAGACACGATTGGTCCACCCATCTCACTCAGGATTTTGAAAAGCATGAAGCTGAGCGCCTTTCGACTAAAGGTTATAAAGTCTCTCCGAATTTCTCACCTCTTAGGGCGTGAAGCTGTACAAGTGTGGCTGAAGTTACGTGATGGCTATGTTCCGTTGGGCAATGATGCACAGAGCTTAGAATGGTATGGAATTGAAAACGGGACACATTTGGTGGTCTATACACAAGAATAACCATAACGCACTGGCTATAAACTCTTCACTGAAGTACCGGTACCTAAGCACAGGACTCCCACAGCCGCATCCAAATCCTCGGAGGCGCTCGTCAATGATACAAGTAACCCAGCCCAGCGCTGGAAGATGCGTACCTTGGTTACGAACAGAGTCTGAGTAGCGTTCGGGAAGTAATTCTGCCGGAACGAATCGCCTCGCGCACGCAAAAATAGGCTGAAATTCATCTCTGAGTGGTGTGCATTCCGCGCCTGTAGCATTGCGTGAAACCAGTCCTTGGCACGCAGAAAGACATGAAAACCAAATCTAGAAACTCAAGACGCTGCGAGTTGTAACCTCCAGTCGGAATGGGTCCGAAATCCAGACGAGCGACCTTATCCTAATGGCGCGATAATACGGACCAACGGGTTTCGACCAGTAAGTACAGCTGTTCGGCCCGTCCCATAACACGCGAAAGCCAAAGCTCGAGTTGACCATTTGCTAAACGAAATCGCGAGACCATAATGCACGAGTGTCGCTCGGTGTAGTCCACGAACGACGACCATACGTCCTTTAACGCGCCCATCCACCGTCGCTATTGGCATGCCTCATAGCTCTATCGTCGTACCGATCGTCCCTTTCATCGCGCCTGCCTCCACGATCGTCACGTCGCCTGTAGTCAGAGTCATCCCTGCGGCGGTCATAATAATAATCAGGGACTCTGCGGTCATCATCATAGCCTCCCCGCCGGTAATCATCGTACCCTGCAGGTTTTCTCTCTTCATAATCCCTCCTACCGGGAGGTGGAGACCTGGGGCGACGATCATCGTATTCAGTGCGACGAGGAGGTGACTTTGATCGTTCACGACGGTAAGGCCGTTCTTCCTTGTAGCGGTCATCACGGACAGGTCGCTCTTCACGACGATCATCCCGTCGATAGTTATCGGGCCCACCACGCTGTAATCATAATGTCAATGAATCAAACTGACTGGCTTGATGATGAATACAAACCGTATCATCATACGCAACTCGAACAGGCCTTCCACGAAGATCTTTACCGTCTAACTCTTTCACGGCACGGTCCGCATCATCACGAGACAGGTACTCGAGAACACTAAAGGTCGATTGAATGAGACGGGGAGGCACAAGGATAGCTTGGCGTACCCTTGACCAGGAGAGTCGCGATCAATATCCGCAAAGCAAACACTGCCTGCCTCACGACCGAAATCCTTGAGGTCCTGGGAGCCATCGTTGTCAAGATAAAATGAAGGAACCACCATCCATGATGAACCGTGGAACCTTCAAGAAAGTCCAAAGCCATGATCACCAATTCATTCTGTACTTACCTGCCAGCTCGTATCGCGAGAAATGCCAGATACAATCAACCTAATGCCTGGAGGTCTCCGGGAGCGAGCACTAGGAAATGGAACTAAGCATGGGGAGAGACGGCCATCATATTAGGATATACCCATAGCCTCGGTCGCCTTCGTACACGTCCCGACGAGGTCGACTCTCCTTTGCAAACTCGACTACGATGCTAGCTATGGTGATGAAACGGTCACGCACAGTAATTAAAGATGAAACTCACTTCGCGCCCATGAACGTTTTACCATTGAAATGATGCACGGCATCTTCGGCGTCCTGGATCAAGCTTAACGGAGCTAAACAAACTCCGACGGGCAGAACTCACCCTTGAATTTTCAAACTCGACAAAACCAAAACCTGATAGTTTGCTGTGAGCGATGAAAGCGCAGCACAGACAACGAAAATCACCGGTCATGACTCGGCAATCCACAATACGGCCATAGCCATCGAAGAATTTCGCCACGTCATCCGAACGAGCATCGGGAGGGAGTCCTATTGAACGAAACGTTGTATGTATCGCACAGCTGCAGTCACTTTGAGGAGACTTACTACCAAGATAGAGGCGTCTAGCCATGGTGGTAACAGTTGAAAAAGACGAGTTGAGATTTGTCTGAGTTCGAATTCATTGACTTTAAAGGTCCGTGCACAGGCTGACCGAAACCCCGTACACCGCTTATACTCTGATATCGTAGCATTTCCATCAACGTCCTGTGCAAGCAGTATGTAATCGACAGTCCGAACCAATTGTACACATAGAGTAACTAAGGAAGACTCGGAGCAATCTCGAAAAACACACAAATACATCACCCTCGATGATATTAGTGCTGTGACCAGTTGATGGAGTTGATGTCAATTCCCTCTTGCACCATTTCCCACAATGGACTAAGACACATGTCAGTAGAAGCCAAGGCAGACAACCTAAAACTGCGGACCTCATGTCGCGAAGTCGGTTGACGACACGGACGATCCGGCCGACCACGAAGTCAATTTCCGCTTCGGTGGTGAACCGCCCAATTCCAAATCGCAAAGAAGAGTGTGCCATATCTTCGGCCGCTCCTGAGCAAATACCGGCATTAGTAGAAAGCTTATTAGTAAGCTTGAGTGCGTACCAAGTGCACGAAGTACGTAGGACGGTTCCAACGATGCTGAAGTACAGGCACTTCCAGATGACAGCGCGATATCCTACGCAAGGTGAAACCTCGTAAGCAGCGTAGAAACAACAGAAGCACTCACTTTCAGAGCCATCAAAAGGCTCTCACCCTCTACATACGAAAAGGATAGATTGATACAGCCAGGATAGCCGTCGATATCTCCGTTACGGACGACATGCTCAACCTGAGAATTGATCCCATACAGCAGACGGTCCGCTAGTTGTTTTGTTCGGGCATGGTCTCTCTGCAAATTTGCGAGTTAAGTATCAGATAAACAAAATTGAATGATTCAGGTAAATCACGATCAGTACCCCTGCACACAAATGTCATCACCAAGCCGGCGGTCAACAATATTGGTCAATGGCCGCTTGATTGTGCCAAATGGCAAGTGTGCGATTATCATCTTTGATTGACAAAGAATCGTACTCACTGCCATCTCCAGTTTTGCTATCCGTGCAGCCTCGCCCATTCCGACTGCAAGCGCTGCAGGTAGGGTACCACTGCGCAACCCGCGTTCTTGTCCACCTCCGCTTAGAATTGGTTCAAGCCGGACTCGCGGTCGTCGCCGGACATATGCAGCACCGATGCCCTTCGGACCATAGATTTTGTGACCGGAGATACTCATGAGGTCAATATTTGCCTCATTAACATCGATCGGAACTTTCCCGACAGCTTGCGCTGCATCCGTGTGAAGGTACACACCACGATGCTTTCTGACGATTGCGCCAATCTCTTTCATTGGCTGAATGACACCAGTCTCGTTATTTACCGTCATGATGGAGATTAGCGAAGTATCCGGACGGATGGCGGCCTCGAGGGTCTTGAGGTCAATGACACCATTCGACTGGACTGGAAGATATGTTACATCGAATCCTTCTTCACCAAGTTTTCTGAAGGAATCCAGCACGCATTTGTGCTCCTGGAAGGTATATGAGATCGTACGCACTGTGGGCAACAAGCAACTCACAGTCTGGGTGGTGATGATATGTTTTTTCTTCTCCTTATTAAATCGTGCCACTCCTTTTATGATCATATTATTACTCTCCGTAGCCCCAGAGGTGAAGACGATGTCTTTAGGCTCGGCACCAATGAGGTCTGCTATATGCTGAACCCGATGCTGAGATAACGCAACAAGCATTCGACAATGGAACTCGCCTTGCGTCCATCCTCAACCGCCTGTTCAGCTTCCCATCCATACGCATGGGTGCGACTGTGAGGATTACCATACTGGTCGGTAAGATAGGGCAACATTGCGTCGAGAACCCTAGGGTCAACAGGGGTAGTAGCCTATGTAAAGTGAGCAAATAACACGACCATTGCCACCACTTCCTTCCCTTACCTGCATGTCGAGATAGATGGGTCGTGTCTTCTGCGTCGCAGCGTTCTCACGAGTGGGAGTGGCAAGCTTAAATCCAAGCATGTCTGTACGTGGGTTCACACAGCAGGAAACGAAACAATGCAAGGAAGGGCAAACCTGGGCGAGGTGCGAAATGACCTTCCTTGTAAGAAGGAGGGACGTCGACGATCCTAGCTCTGTCTGCACCAGAGGGCTGAACTAACCCTCGTCGCGCACCAACGACAGCCCATCTGACGGAACGTCTGGCCAGACTTGCGGACGTAGTGGGGGGTATTCTTGACAGCATCCGAATTGGAGGATGTTACGAGAACTTTCGGAGAGGAGGTGGTGGTCCACAACAAGAAGGATGCTCAGCCGGGATGACCAGGCATTCGGGCCACCACATGACATTACGTAATTTCATGTTACATCAGCTATATGGAGCCAGCTAATCATAGCTTACTCCTCACACACATATATTAGTCGTCGTCCATACTCTCAACTGCTGATATTCCCGTTTCTGCTCACTTCGTGTCGTTTCGTTTACAACGAGCCGCCCAGGCGTTAACTTTTGTTTGTATCTAAGTTGTGTATACAGCAGTCAGCCATTTATACATCACCTTCTCCCAGGGGGAGGAGGCAAGAGGGGAATCCCGCCAGCACTACTTGTATTCCCAGCCCCAGAAGATCCCAGGAGTGATGTCCCTCCCGACTTGCTAGTCTTCCCAGGAATTGAGATCGAGAAGGTCTGTCCTTCCTTCAAAGAATAGTCCTTCTTTGGGCCTAGGGGAATGTGTGGAGACGGTGTGTCTGCCGTGGGACTAGGTGGGTTTAACGCTGCTTTAGCACGCCTACAGACACCCCTGTTTGTCAATCGGCGGTGTAACACCGGCAGTTTCTTTCGCTACTTACTTGGTAAAGTCTTGCAAAGCAACATCTGACGCGATGCTCTGAGCCAACCAAGGCGACGAGTGTCGCTGATGCACTCACTGAAATCAAAGCTATCTGTGCGTTCTGCAAACCCCATGCCAATGTATGCCTTCTTCCCGGCGTCCTCCACCCTCACGACAAAGTAACGGGATGAATCCAGCACAGCGTCCACGGATGGCTTCATTGGGTCGTAATCAGCACGGGCAAACACTGCAGAACAGCTGAGCTAGGTATATTCTCGAGCTTGCGTGCACTCACGCTCGCCTAGTGTCGGGGGCGTGAATGAAGTGCCGTGGTTCTACCTGTCTGATGACTGGCTTACCAGTCTGCGAATCCTCAAAGAGTAGGACGGCATTTCCAGCCTTCTCGACGATGCGCAATCTGCCCTTCCATAGTGGATTTGCGAGATCTCCCCAGTCATTGGCGCGATGACCTTCGTTCGCCCTCAGCGGTGGAATTTTGTACACTAGATATTGTACCTGAGCCACGTCCCAGAATTGCAAGCTGCAGTTACCTGAGATTTCTCGCGCGATATAGAGAATAGACACAATGTCGTCCTCCAGCGAGTCCATACTTGCGATTTGCACGTTTCAAGAGGGTGGTTTATGTCAGCAGAGTTGGTACTTAGCATACCCCGCGCGTGGAACTAGTTTTCAATGTCATCCATCTCGACGGGTCGGCCTGACACAGCGCCTGTGAAAATGTAAGCTTGCCTTCGTCGCGCGCAATGCAGAGATATAACAGCGAGATGTGCTTTCCAGACTGACCGTTGGTTCTGCCTTTGGTTCAATACGCAACCTCTTTACCAAGATCCGAACCATTGATGCAAAACATGGCAAATTTGATTGTGTCCTTTGCTTGGGCGACTTTTTTGGTCCGCTCCAACAACACAGTACTGGGAATGGTAGTCAAAATGAGATCATAGAGTTATTGAACGGGACCCTCCAAGGCATGACCCATGAATGTTTGTATTGCGTGTAGGCTGAATTTGTAGCCTCATAGCTCCCCTAAGATGCTATATCATGCAGGGACATAATCCACTCCCGGAATCTGTCATTGAGCAATATACTCGAACTGGTGGACAGCTATGTAAAGATGTCTTTCTCTTAAGTAAGTTTTGGTACACACGACCCACCAACCAAGCCCTCATCCCGGATAGACAAGTCCGGAGTCGTATCCACAGCTCATGGTCTGAGGATTGCTTGTCTGGGTGGCACATATAACCCTGGTATTTATGATTCTTCTGATGGCCCTCCCGTACGCATCCACCGTTCATGTAGCCTGACACACTGACGTACGACTCGTAGGGGTTTGTTTCACCCTTCTACACGACACATACGGTAGAACAGCTCCTTTCGAATACGATGAATAAATCACCGAATACAGGGACGCGACACAACTATGGCTCTCTTGCTGCAATTCGCGACGCCGCATCCACTTCACAACTCATCGACATCCTTATCACTAATGACTGGCCAGCTTCCATTACATCACATAGCTCCTTATCTCTCCCTCTACCTGAGCACGAACATTCCCCTTCCCCGCCTCTTGATGAAATTACTCGAAAAACAAAGCCGAGATATCATTTCGCTGCACGTGCTGGGCCCTCCCCGATGTTTTGGGAGCGAGAGCCCTTTATTTGGGATGATGAGCCGGGAAGAATTTCTCGCTTCGTAAGCCTTGGCGCATTTGGTGGAGAGGAGCATACCGGCAAGAAACAAAGGGTTCGTCGACAAGCTTGTAAAGATATCCGTGATGATTCATATTTCCCCAGTGGTTCTACGCGTTTTCCATTGTGCCGTCAGCAATTGCGACGCAACGTCCAAGCAATATCACGAAAAATCCGTTCGCCGAAGCTGCTTCTCGTTTGCCGAAACGGGTTCATGAAACTGCCGAGGGAGAAAACTTCATCTTCGGAAATATCCAGCGTCTTACAAAGCGTCCTAGGCCAGGTTTGTCTTTACATTATTATGTAGTTTCTGCCTCCCTGTTGCCGCTACTTACAGAAACGCCGGGTGAACAAACCAGCAAACCCCCCATCGGATACAAGTGCAGGCGATGTCAATCAACCGAGGTTAGCCTCTCCTCGAGATGAAGGAGGAGATAACTCAAGTGATAGTCAGCATTTCATTGGTAATTGTCCTGAACGATCGAAACCGCCAGAAGGCTACCTGTGCAAGATCTGCAAGATCCCCGGACACCTCATTCGTGACTGTCCGACCAAACATGCCGTAGGAGACACCGGAGGCCCAAAACCACGCGAAGGATACGTATGCCGTGCCTGCGGAAGTGAATTACATTATGTAGCTGATTGTCCAGTGGCGAACCAACGTGAGCCACACGGCCAGGGCGGCAAAAGAGGATCACCGAAGGAGATTGGACGTATGTCCTGTGTTTTCTTCACTTCTATTTCTCCGCTTATAGTATTCATTCAGCGGAGGAGTGTTGGTTCTGTTTATCAAATCCAAATTTGGCGTAAGTAACCACACAAACGGTTGATGCCATTCCTGATGCACTGACAGGAAACACTTGATTGTCTCAATCGGCACCGAGTGCTACTTAACACTTCCGAAAGGGCAGATTATTCCAACACAATCGGCCCTGGACGAGTCCAATGTCGCCCGTGTTCCGGGAGGTGGCCATGTCCTCATTGTTCCAATCTGTCATCAACCCACATATAATACGATTCCCGCCGCCATTTCACCGCCCATTCTTGATGAAACGGAGAGGTAGTGTTCGATCCCTTGACTGAATTTCGTTCTCATCGGGCTCTACCCAGGTATAAAGCTGCTCTTCGAGGTCTCTTCGCTAAACACGGTGCTGTGCCCATATTCTACGAAGTTGCTCGGCTGAGCGCGAAAGGAGGTCATGCGCATGTCCAAGTTGTGCCTATTCCTACTTCTCTGCAGAACGAAGTTGAAGCTGCTTTCTTCAAAGAGGGTCGGGCTCTAGGAATAGACTTTGAGTCGGATGCTGATGGCGCTTCGGAGGCCTGTGCTGGTGGCGCACGAAGCTATTTCCGTGTCGATCTTCCCGATGGGCGTAAATTGGTACATCTGATGAAAGACGATATTCCTTTCAGCGTTCAGTTTGGGAGGTACGTACCACTACAACAAGTCAGTGTTAAAATGGGCCTCTTAAGAGCAATTATTGTAGAAAAGTGCTAGTGTCCCTTCTGAATATTACACACAGGCTTGATTGGAAAATGTGCATTCTTTCAGAGGGAGAAGACAAGGCAGATGTGGAATTGTTCAAAAAGGCTTTTGCACCGTTCGATCCGTCATTATGATAAATATCGGACAATTAATGTTCTTCTCTGCGATTTCAAGTCTAGGATTCCTTACTGGCCGGCCGTCTCTACGTTGTACCTTTGCTTGTCATTCGCCTCGGCACATCTAGATCTGCTTGGGCGCTGTTTCCAAACTCTTCTTGTAACTGTGGCCAAATTTCTTGGTGCCCTCTCTCCTTGCAGCCTTTACCACCGTCTCGATAGCATCAAGGCCTGAAAATCGTCGCGGCAGTCAGCTCTGGTATGGCATAATCAAATCACACGCACCTTTGTCAAGGTCCTCCAGAGGGGGTCCGAAAGACAAGCGTACGAAGTGATGACAGGGGGAATTAAACAAATTCCTGCGGTGGGCCGGGTTAATGTCAAAGAAAATACCGGGGATTACGATGGTTTTTTCTTTGAGGAGTTCTTCAAAGAACGTCTAGGAAAGACATTGTATATAGCATGTTTTCCAAGCAGGTATGGGAACCAACCAAGCCATTGTTCAAAGGTGGTGGAAGCTTCTCTAAGTTGAGCCAGATGTAGAAGGTCGCTTGAGGTGGAATATCTACGTCAAGATGAAGATCATGAAGTCGCTTAAGCACATGGTCACGCTTTGCTTTGAAGTGCTTCTGCAGGGCTCGCTGATGGATCACAAGGGGGTAAGTCACTCAATAAGGTGCGATTGACCATAAAATATTACCCTTTCGTGTGCTACATGGCTGGGCTCTAAGAGGGGAATAGCAGCAAGCTGCATACTGGGTGAACGTCAGCGCCTGGGGGGAGATGACACAAATATGAACATACGGGTGGTTCGCTCCACCATCCAGGAAGGATCCTAGCCTGTTTCAGTAACGAACACAATGGGTCTCGATTGACAGACTAACCTGACTGAGAAAGTGCTGAGATCAAGTTCTTTGGCCCGAGAACCCAGCATACACGCCAGCCAGGGAGCCGCCAGTTCTGTCGGTTCTGTTTAGCGACGCGTCACGAGCTATAGAAGCCCTCCCGACCTTTGTGAGTCCATCGATGATGACGACCGGATCAGTATTGACGTCGTCCACGTACTCGGCTGAGGAGATGGACTTGCCAAGATCTCGCTCGTGCTCAGGATACAAATACCAGGAATAGAACTGTGATTGTGTCCGAATGGGTTGATACATACCATCTCAAGCAGAGAATGTGCAGCGAACCTCGTCGAGAATGAGCGTTGTCCCCTCTTTGCTAAGGGCCACGAGTTCTTTGAGATCCTTGCCGCTAAACATTTTTTGGATATAAGGCAGAGATCTCACAGACATTGTTTGACGTACCCAATGACTTGTCCTGTCGGATTTCGTGGATTCGACGCAATGATAACGGCAAGCCCTTGTGTGCGAATATCCCTCTGTTGACGGCGATCTTTGAGTCAAGTTACCCAAGAATCCTCGTTGAGCATACCTTGGTTTGTTCAATATCAAGGCGGTATTTATCCTGATAGAGCATCAGCACTGTTGGTGAGCAGAATTTGATGGAAATAAACCTTGGGATCAAGACTAAGAAGGATCAGCCACCCAATTACCGAGCATTACGAATGGACTCACACTGTCGGAACGGGAACGAGGCGTTTGAACGCGCTCAAAACTTGGTCATAAGCAGTGTAGTCCGGAATCTGATAGGACTACACATTGCGGTTGTTTAGCAAAAAAAATTAGAAAGCAAAACGATAACATACACAATAAACATCGCTGACGACCGCAGCGACACGAGACAATCCAGAACGACCACCCGGCACTATACAGACGTTCTCATATGTATACTGACTGTTCTTTCCCTGACGGTATGTATGGTTGTACAAGTTTGCGACTGCTTCTCGAAGAGCTTTGACAAAGGTTGATTAGGACCTCTGGTAGGGAACAGAATACCACGAACCTTTGACACCAGTCGTGGGGGCGTATTCCAAAGAATCGACGGGCAAGGGTATTGAGTCAGGACGAGGCAGCGCATCAGGAATCGGCCCGACTTCGGGCGCGCCCTGACCAAGGTTGGCCCATTCGTGGGAGTTGGCATAATTGAAACCGTTAGCCATCGCGCGATCAGAGCAGTAAATCACGCCAGTGCTACCCGGATGCTCGATGCCGGGCACAGTTTCTTCATCCTGCAGTGTCAAGGATGGTGATCAGGGAATGATCAGATTACAGAACTGTGTCACCGACAGGGTTGATGGTCTCGGGAAGAAAGCCCTTGGGCTGATGGCCGACTTGCTGGCGGAAGATCTAGGAGAATATCTGAGACGAATTCCGATGAGGGGTGAGCGAAGGTACCTGGTGAGCCTCGGATTCCTTTTCATGCTTGAAGTGTTTCATGACTTCGTGTACCTGGTACGCAAAGTTTGCAATGGAGGGGATGCGGGGTAAGTGAAGGTGCATGTATAAGGAAGATAGCAGGAGGTGGTGGGACACACCATCTCTCTTATACTGGGGGTGCCGCTGCGGGACGGCAGCCTGCTGGACGGCCTGCTAGAATGGGGGGACATTACCAGGAATGGGTCGAGGCTGTCTGGGATTGGGCTGGGAGGGGGAAATAGCGGCGGTGATGAGCTGTATTTATACGTCTCGGACGGAGATTGCACTCCATGACAGCAAATACTGCCGCATCAACATCAAGCCTCGTCGCCACCCTCACCCGCACCGCCTTGCAGGCAACTCCCGTCGGTAGCGGAAAGTCCCGCCACTACGGATCTCGAGTGTGCGCTATAAGTACTCCTTGGTCCCGATTCCCTCGCCATCCTCTTCACTCGCCCGACTGCCACCCATGTCCACCCCCTTCAACAAGTTTCTGCCAAACCCAAGGACTATTGCGGTCAGTTCTCCGGCTGCGTCGCAACCAGTAGCGCTCATCTATCGTTCACTAGATCGTAGGTTGCCCTTTCAGGTGAGCCTATCAGGACAGCATCTCATGGGCCTTCCGTTATCCTCATTCCGTAAACCCATGGAGCGGTGGACAGGTATGTACCTTGCTCCAAAAAAAGCCTCCTCTGTCAGCTATCACAGCCGAAATTAGGTGTCGATAAAGGTCCAATTCATCTCGTTGAGGCTGGTCTTATCGATCAGCTGCAGGAGATCGGCTGGAAGGTCAATTTCGACGGTCACCATCAATTCGAGGAAATTCAAGCTGCTTCCGACCCTCCAATCGGTATACTGAAGAACCCGAGGTTGGTTTCCCGTGTCTGCGAGTCTGTCGCAAGCGTGGTCGGCGGTCATGCCAAGAACGGCCAGCTGCCGGTCACTTTGGGCGGCGACCACTCTCTTGTTTGTACCATGTTTCATGCGTTTCCAACATCCTCTTGATAAATTTCGGCAGGCTACGGGCACTATTTCTGGCACTCTGGAGTGAGTGTGATCCCGCAACGTATTGCAACCTGCTGATCTCATTATTCGAGATCGTACCCAGAGGCATGTGTCATTTGGGTTGATGCTCATGCTGATATCAATACATTGGAGACAACCGGAAGTGGTACGTAGACCAGCTTACTCCACACTCCAAGAGATCTATCTAGCCACCAGGAAATATCCACGGTATGCCCGTTTCGTTCCTTCTTGGGCTCGGAGAAAAGGTCCCCGAGTTCTCGTGGGTCCAGCCTGTGCTGAAGCCAGAGCGAATCGTCTACATTGGCTTGCGAGACGTAGACACTGGGGAAAAGCGCATCCTCAAGGAAAACAGAATCAAGGCGTTCAGTATGCATGACATAGATAAATATGGCATCGGCAAAGTGGTGGAGATGGCACTCGATCATGTGAACCCAAATCGGGACGTACCTATTCATCTGAGCTTTGATGTCGATGCTCTAGACCCGTCCGTCGCACCGTCTACTGGTACACCGGTGAGAGTCTGCTACGGACCAGGTTAGCCCTGAACCGCTGAACTGAACTTCTATTGTCCAGGTGCGTGGCGGCTTGACCTTCAGGGAAGGCCACTATATCTGCGAAGCCATTCATGAAACTGGTCTTCTCGTAGCGCTGGATCTGATGGTTCGCTCTACGTCTTTACACTCGCCACTCTACTCACCCTTGCACAGGAAGTTAACCCATCTCTAGCAGACCCGGAGAGCGTTCGGCAGACTGTAGCAGTGGGTTGTTCTCTTGTTCGGTCGGCACTAGGTAGGCGAGTGACTTGCGTCCATCATTCGGAATCTCACATTCCTTCAAAAGGGGAAACTCTACTTTAAACTACTCGGATTACCCTTATGTAATATCAGACGCGGTAAACAATATTACTCGACTATCCGTATCATTTCAAGCTCCAGGAAATGTGCATGGAGATTGAAATGTGCAGTGTGATAACAGAAACGCATAGTCAATGATACTAGCCACGTCTCAGTACGGCTCTACTGTGAACTTTTATGCAGCCGCTTTGGTGTCTGGATAGGCCATAGTCTGTAGGGTTGCTGACTCGATGCTGGCCCTTTCGGGTCGTATGAGTTGCAACAATTATTATAAAGATTGGTACAGCTGGGCTATAGCCGTTCATACCGCTGTACCAACGGTTCGACATCCCGAGTACGCCCACGATCACAACCATCATCACTTTGGATTTCGTCGTCGCAGTCAGTACAGTTAGAATCGTCGTCGCCTTCGTCCGTTGGACATGGACCACAATCGGGGGACCGCTCCGTGATGCACTCGGATTGGGGGGTGGCTTGGAAGGGATGTGCATGTCGGGGTAAGGAACAACCTTATATCCGACTGATGGATCCGATTTTTCACTGTTTATGACGCGTAACCATATCGAGTAGTTTCGGTGTCAATAGGCGTGGACGGTGTAAGCGGTCGTCGGCTGAGTTGCATCGGATAGTAGCACTATGGTCGGGGTCGCGAGTTACAAAGGGGTGTGTCAGATCCTTCCACCTACCCCTTAATTATTGCCGCCAATCGTTCTATCCGCATGGTTTCAGGTGTCTCGACTGGCAATACATCGATCGGTCCCCACGCGTAAGGGGTAAGTCCTTCTGTAGCGGGTGATCAGGCTGATAATCAAGTCGACGGATGAGCGCAGAGCACTAGTAGAATGAGAAATCGGGAATCCTTATATCCACTAATACATTACATCTGCTGAAGGTGATGAGCCCTCCCTTGTGCTCCATGGTGCGCAATGCTTCTCGCGGGTATACCCGCTGCTGATATGAATATCCTGTCTTCGCCGCCTTCAACCCCATTCCATATTTGTCGCCAAAAGTCATTGTTCGTTCTCATCTGGACAATGGGTCATGTTTGTGTTCCCAGCGACGCGGCGAGGTATGCAAGGGTTGGTGGGGGTCTAGGGTACCTTCGTGTCCGGAAACCATGGGAAATGGGAAATGAGCGTGACAGCATGCAGGTCAGCGCAGGACCCGAGCTTACTTCAGAAAGTGCATCATCGGTCCTTGCCGACTGTATCCACTACTACAGCATCGACGACCTCCCTGGCTAATCTCGTGTGGCCTTCTTCGTCTCCACCCCATCTGTCTGTCTGTTTGTTGGACGCTTTGAAGGAACTGATCCAACGGGTGGCCCTTTGCGTTCTAAATTTCCGTCCCCTCGAATCCGGTGCCGTGTACGACGTTGCTTGCTGTTTTTGCCTATGCAGCGACACGATATTAACCTAGACCACCTTAGTCCAAGTAAAACTGTACAGAGCTATTATATTGACATATCTCTCGACAGACTAAACGGAAGCTCCCGCTTTGAGAGACGTGACGCTACGACTTGAACTGTTCATTGAATTCTCTCCCAATCAGCATCCGCCTAATTTCCTGTGTGCCGGC
>QFEI01003660.1:383-16115 GCA_003316145.1 Neoboletus magnificus | reverse complement strand
ATGTGGCGAACCCTAATTCCTCGGCGGTGTTGAAGGCAGGAGACGAGTGGAGCACTTGTCCGGAAATTGGGAATGGATTGTATAGCATGCCTAAGCTGAGTGGAGGAGGGCGAGCACGACGGCAGCGCTGAGTGCGATGGAAAGTACAGGAACTTTTGGGAGAGCATTGTGATATCAAGCATGTTGACCAGGTTGAGGTTCCACGGTTTGTAGCCATTCGTGTCGCCCGAGTTATAAGGCACGAATATGCTGGATAAAAGGTCAATGAAATCTCAGATTCCGAGACCAAATCCGGCGGTAGGATATGAATATGTCAGAGTGCCATCCACTGGAATGGCCCTAGGTTGTGACTGGGGCCAGGGTGAGTACAAGGAGAGGAGAGAGGGTACCGCCGACACTGCCAAGGCCGACAACGATAAACTTCAGGGAGGTAGGCTGGTCCAGATTTATTGGGAAGCCGAGGAGTATGCCTAGAGATATGGGGCACCCTCTGGTACTGCCAGGGGCGGTGAACAGTAAAATTCACTGCATTCACCGTTCTCTCAGGTGGAGCACCGGCAATACGATGACAAAGGCTGGGTATACCGTATACGGAGGCGTCCTCGAACTCGAGGCTCAGATTAAAGGCGAAATACCACGAGTTCTCTGGACCGGTGGTAGCCTCGTGCGACTCGCCCTCATATGAGTTCCAATCCAGAAGCGGCTTCCGGTCAACACGAGCAGAAGTAATCCGGAAGGAACATCCGTATTACTTGTTGTCGACGAAGTTGGAGGTGAGACAAATGGTCAATATACTGGAAGACGTCAAAACGATATTCCAGGGGCCAGATACGCGTCATGGGATAAAACGTAAGTATGTCAAAACTTGGGTAAAGCATAGTGGATTGGGCGTACCATCAAGTCCCACAGGGAATCTGTAATTGGGTGATACGGATGAGGTTCTTTTTGCTCCGTTCATAAGGTCGGATCTAGTTCAGTCCTCGTACATTTTAGATTGAGTTCGATCGTGGACGGAACTAAAGACTGATTAGGCAGATTTGAACGCATCATTAACAGGTGATCTGTGACGAAAACGATAGGCATTAATAACACAACGATGGGGTCCAAAGGGTTTGGAAAAGCCGGAAGCTGAGTAAAGGAAAAACGTGAGCAATTTATTTTCCAGCTCAGACTTTTTACCAAGAAATCTGATATCCTTCGATACAAAACGAAGGATTATGCGACTCTCTTCGTTTTCCGCATTCGCTAGTCGGTTATCCCAGATGCATATTGTCAGTGGAAGGACTCCTGTTTTGGTGGTGATATGACTCGAATCTTGGCCCAGAATCTGGAACCGGACTCTCTGAGGTAGTGGGCCAAGGAAAATGACGTGTACTGACGGGATACCTGTACTAAAATCGACCCGTCGATATTCCCCATGAATCGATCAACTTGTTTCGACGCTGGACGTGGTCAGTGGTTATGTGGGTGGAGTACGCAATGATCACGTATTCACGAATCTCGAAAGGAACGAGGCATTAGGAGAATTCCGGACTGAATGGTGATGAGGTGGTGGCAGGGAATAGAAATTTAGAACACCGTCCAAGGATCCGAGCACTTTGTTTCACATCATCCACCCGACTCGGCCTTGGAAGCGATAAATCGTCATGGCGACTGGTCGACTCACGATAAATGCGAAGAATCCCGCGTTACATGATGCTAGTATACACGTGTGGGTTAATAAATTGTCAGCTAACGAGAGCATCCACGTCGTCGTGGGGAACGGTGAGCCGCATTTCGCATGTACCCAGTGGCGAGAGGCGATGAGTATACTTGTGCTCATCTCGAGCAGAGCAAGGTACGTATTTCATTTTTTTTTGAAGGCTGGAACCGTATCGTCATGACCTTAGGTGGAGACGTGGCGTAGTGTCGACCACTCGGAACTTCTAGCTGCTACCAGCAAGGACTGACACCACAGGTAACCATTGACTGGCAATGGACATTGTTTCGAAGTTCTTTGTCGATTGACTGCCAGCAGCGAGACTGACCTCGCTGGACTCGACACCACGTACTTAATATCTTGGAGGTGTCTTCGAATCCAACATATTCACCGCATCGTGCAACGCGCCATCCAGCTCGCTTAACCAAGCCCACTCCCAGTTCTTCGTCATTGCCTCCCCGAGCTTTGTGAGGGGGATGTTGCTTGCTTGGCACGCAGACATCTGCCCACTCACTTTTGAACGCAGGGCAATATCGTGCGAGAACGGTCGCCTTAACTTGTCGTATACGGCCAGGGCACGAGGTATCGTCTCTAATTTAGTCGATGGGTGTCCAAGTACCGTGGCAAGAAGGTAGGCGTCCTGGACGCTTCTTCAGTCACCGGTAATCGAAGCAAACATAACGATGTTGATCACATACCTCGAGGCTTTGACCGGCACCAGCCCCCTGGAAGGGCATCATAGCATGGGCTGCATCGCCAATCAACGCAACCCGACCATGGTAATATGATGGGAGTTGTTTTACAGTATGAACAGCCCACAGTGTCCCCTTGTCTATGCACTGTCGTAGACGGGGTATTATCAAGGGGTCAAATCATAACATGGGCTTAGTTTACCTCGAGGATCGGCCATGTATCTTTCTCAAACCCTTCGAATGGTTTGCACATTTCTTCCTTGGACAATTCGCGAACCCATGGGCCTTCAAACCTTCTTCTCCCCGACGTGTCCGCTTCATAGGAGGTATGGACAAGGTCTGCTGAGAGAGTAAACCCGGCGAAATTTATGAATTTCCCTTTTGATATTGGGTACACAAGGAAGAACTGTAAATGATTTTTCAGAAGGTTGAACGTTCAGTAATTAGTCTCATACTCACAGCGTCCTTCCCTAAGTACTGTGTCGAGCCCATCAGTCGACGCCTATCAAGGTAGGGTGATCCAACCTACCGATACGGGATACAGGAGTGCTCGGTGATGTGGTGCACAATCCCGTAGTTTCTCGGCATTGATTAATGAGCGGTAAGCAACTGCTCCACTCCAGACAGGATCTACACAGGACAATGCAGAGGTTGCTGCCTGTCCGCCGAGGTTCTGAGCGATTTCACGCATCATGCATCCGCGAACGGCTGACTTGATTCCGTCGGCACCGACTAGCAGATCGCAGGATGACGACGATCCGTCCGTAAAGGTCAGTGTTATAGGAGATTTCAGTGGTCCCTTTGGCTGGGAATATGAGACTAGTCTCTTCGATGTGTGCGTCTTGCATGACGACGAAAGATACGAGAGCAAGATTCCGTGGAAGTCCGCTCGATGAAGTCTCATCAAGTCACCTGGGGAAATTATTAATCAAGGATGGAATTAGACTTGCTCGGGTTTACCTTTGGTCATCAATTGAAACAACTCGACGCCCTCAGGTTGGTCGCTCTTGCGAACGTGCCAAGCCGGGACTAGATTCGAGTGAGAAGATGGGGATTCCAATACAGCATCCGATGCACATACCGAAATCTTCCGTCCACTCAAAGTCTGTCGCTGCGTTCACGAGCGCATGTTCAATACCCGTGCCCAACTTCCGCAGGACCTTCAAGCGTAATGACACCGTCAGTGTGCGATCAACTAGCCGGTTGCAGGAGAGTCTACACCTTAAACCCTCGTGGCCAAATCCCAACGCCGGCGCCGATCTCGGTGAACCGTCTGGCAGCTTCGAATACCTCGACCTCTATATCTGGATATTTAGACAGAGCTACAGCGAGCGTCAAGCCACCGACGCCCCCTCCACTTCCGGTCCGCGTCAAACTAGTTGTCAGTCTGCGGCGAAATATGCATAGTATCGACTCCATACCATATTGCAACTTTAAATTTTGCACCAGTCATGTGTGTGTATCGTTGTCGTTGTTGTACTGGGAAGAATTTTGAAGTCAACCAGACCGCCAATTCCTCTCTTTATATGATGTACTGGTTACTATCGTTGGGGGGCCGTTCAGTCAGTGTGTCAGGAAAGCGTTGTCGGGTTACCATTGGTATCATTTAATTTCAGAAAGTCATGGGTCGTCACGTCCGATGCAACCGCGGGGTCCAGGAGGTACCCGTTGGGTATCCCGATGCAATCGCGCAACGCGCGGGTCCAGGAGCCCCGCAGCCACGTGAGCAGTAATAAAACGTGTCCGACGATCCGACCCTAGTAGCATAATGCCACGGAACAATCCAAACCTGCAAGCACACTCGACCATCATTACAGGTGAGCTCACTGTAGACTTTTGAAAATCACGCTTCAATGAGTTGGTGAAAACAAGAACTAGTTGAGACCTGGTCTTGAGTAGAGTAGAGTAATTGGTCATGATGCATTGGTGCATCATGAGCGCTCACGGTTGGGACCACCAAATTTGATAGCCATGTGTTATGGACTGAGTAATTGCCACCATATTGGCAAGAAAGAGACCCACAAGTTCCCAAGTTTGCTCTCAAAATGCTATGCATTCTGATTATGACCAATTCCATTGTAGCTGATACACTCAAGGCGATATGGAATGATAGTGATACGTGTGACTACGACGCAGAGAGGAACGAGCACAACCACAGCATTGTTTTTGGACGAGTGGCATTAAAGCGGGCGCGGTGCTTCCTGCATTTGCGCCACGTCGTCCTCGCCTTTCCTTTCACCCACCCACCGTTCCCTAGCCTTGCTTTCCCCGAGCCCTCAAGCCCTTCCTCTTGGTCAGCTTGGTTTCCTTCGCAGCGATGCGATCCCGCCCGCGTCACTCGGCACACACAGGATTGGGGCTTTCGCCCAACCCTCTAGGCTCTTCGTCCCTTCATTTTCCCCTTTCGACAAGCAATACGTCACCTGTGAACACGTTACCACAATGGCATCTGCGTGTTTTCCTCTTCTCACACCAATGCGACTGCAGTCCAACTTGAGACTCGTATTTCCGGATCCGAACACTTGCGAGGCACATGGACCAAGAAGAGATTCCAAAAAAGGATGTAATAAATAATCAAATGATTCAGATCCCCGTGCGATCACCCAAATATTACCAAAGCTACCACAGGACTAAACCGAGCTAGTGTGGCCGTGACAGCCTGTCATATCAATAGTCAAAGTAAGCATGGAATTCCTCGTCACCCTATGGGTTCGTCAAGTGAACATCGCCCCAGGCGGCTCGAGACAACTTGATCTGGAGACCCGTCAAGTTGAACGATTTGTCCTTCGGTTTACCTAGGACTCTGTACGAACGAATCGATCGGGAATGGGCCCAACATATGCCATAGGTCATTCCTAGGCATGATGCTTATCGAAAAACGTGACGGCTGAGACAAACCTACAGAGCACATGGAGGAGGACGAAGCCACCCCGACCTGCCTTCCTCCGTGGGTGGAACTCGAGTACACTGTAAGTTTTCTTCTATACAACGGATTGTCCCAGTCCACATTGATCCCGCTTCGGCAGCATATGAAAATGCTGGCTGGCACATCCGCCCGTGTTCTTTTCACACATCTCTCACAAAGATCCTGCGCCTCTCTACAAGCAAAATTGGCCTCCTTCAGTGGGCCGGCCGCATCTTCCCAAGTATACACGCAATCCGTCTTGGAGCTGCTAAAAAATCAAGATGTTCCCTTGTCTAAAGTCTGTTTGCTCGATCCCAAGGCTGAGCGCAAACTTGAGCCCGAGGACGGTCTGGAATTCGAATGGTTCTTATTCGGGGCGAGACAATTCGCGATTTTTTGCCATTATTTTTTCTTCTGACTATTTATTTCCTAGGGCATTCTAGGTATTCCTCATTCTCCTCAAAGCGTAATTTGTGATCTTTTCACCTGATCGATCATCAGGCGATGATCCCCCTCGAGATCGTACATCGCAACTTCGCCAGCTCGGATTTCCGACGCGTCACCTTGGGTCCGTGCAGATGACGACCGATACGGCACTGGGCGTTACGAAACTAGTCGTGGACGATAAGAGTGCGCTTCTCGTTTCCATGGATGCCTTCGAAGCTTGATGCGCCACTCGCCCAAAAAAACAGTTCCGCTGGACGACATACCTTATGTAGTATGTCTCACCCCCCTCAACACCTCAATCTACAAGCACGCCTGATTACGACTCGTGATTCTTTTTTTTGTAGGTGTTTCCAACCATCAAATTCAACGCCAAGGAGAGCGTTGAGATGCCTTTCAGTCAGTTGCAAATCATATTCATCTTTCATGACTTTTTTTGTTTGGCTCGGTGCTCATGAAAAAAAAATGCCTACATATACAGAGTACATCGCTGATCGGCCTGGCGGGGAACCCATTCTTCCACCCGGAATGAGGGCGTTGTTGTACGAAGATTTGAATAAAGGCTTCGATTTTTGATGATGCTGAGACTGGGCCGGGGGGGACCAGGGGTCAATGTCTCAACACGCATTTTACGGCGTTGTCGTTGCAAAGACTCGTGTCCTTGTGTCAACTGACGAGGCACATTGGGAGCGTAACATGCAAGTGCCCATCCTCCCGACGCACGTCTTTCACACGAATTCCTGCATCAACGATCGCGGTTATTATAAAATGGTGCTCGATACCATCTAGCAGTAAGATACAGCAAATGGATATTACAATGAGAACATTTCCATACGTGATAAATACGATGGTATATGTACGACGAGTAGAGTCCCTAACTTGAAGAGATGTCAACACAAACAGAATAAAAATGACAACACGTTATATGTATACTAGCCAATTGTCGTGAGCTCGTCGCACCCAAAAATGTTCAGCAGACGATGGTCGTTACTCGATTGTGTCGATGGTGAAAAGAGAAATGATAATGATGAAACCCAGTATGAACTTGAGGATGAAGAGTGATGGACCATGGACGATGTCACGAGCGTCGCCCAGCCACAGCCTGCTGCTGCCGTTCAAGTTTCTCGAGCGCTTGTGGATCCCAAGGTGGTGGATATCTCGCATCGACTAGATTCTGATCCAACAGTGCGTCCTTCATTCGATCCCTGTCGTTCATGCCCATCCGGGCTCGACATCGAACAAGGCGAAGCTTCGTCCTCGTTATCCCTGGCGATAAAAAAAGTGAGATGACATGGACATACATAAAGGAGAAACTAAAGGAAAACTCACACGTCGCTATCGTATTTCGATCTTCCTCCATGAATGGATTATCTTGTTGGAGATCGTCTTGAAGGGTGTAAAGACACCACAAGGACTCTTCGTACAATTTTTCACATTCATCGGGACTCGTTGCCTGATCCAAAAGCTCTTTACGAGCAGCTGTTCGACTCTGCAAAAAACCGCAACATTAGCAGCGACATCAACGAGAAGGCGAGCTACTGACAAGCATCAACGCCCGATCGTAAACCAATTGATCAAGATATATCTTGGGACCGTCATATTGCACTGGCAACCACGTCTTCACGAGCGCTGCGCGATCATTGCACTTGATGAACTGTTCTTTGAACCATGCGAGCGCTGGATAGAACCATCAGCCTCATACTCGATAAGCGCAAGTAGAGAGCGTTCACCATCATCGAAGCCCGCGCTGACCACAAAGTCCCCATCAGGATATCGCATACGCAGATGCTCCTGATAATTTCGTAGTTTGTCGATCCCCCTTTGGGAGAATGACATCAAGAGCATGTACACCGCAACGCATGTTACAGCAGCAAATTCCGCTTCTTGATCTGCGTTCCGCCGTCGTTCGGCATGCTTTTCGGCTTCACCTTCTCGACGTGCAAACTTGGCAGGATCAGGAAGGGGCTCTATGTAGGACCACATACGTCAGTCACGATAACAATCGACGAAGGAAATCGAAGAGAACTGACTCTGCGGAACCGCCTTCACAGCTTCGTACATCTCATCCGCCCAGTGTGTCAACACGTCGGTCTTCTGTGCCAACTCCTCCAGCGTAGCAAGTAATTCATCCTCCATCGGATCGTGAACAACAAGAACACCATTCTTGTCCATATCTCCTTCATTAGTGGGTGATCTTAGCAAGATTTGGGGTCGGCGTGGTGACGGTGGTGCATGGTAGTGACCGGAGCCTGGGGAAATGGGTGATTTGGGTGTCGATACCCCGAAAAGTTTACGAGATGCGAGTGACAGCGCACGACTAAGCGCATTGGATGCTACACGAGTGGGGGAAGAGGAAAGATGGGGCGCAAGAGGGTGTGGAGGAGGAGGAAACGTAGTATTGTAAGTCGTGGGGATTGGCACGGTTAAAGGGGAATTCGAGGGAGGGGAGGGTGATATATGGTCCGAAGGATACGTTTCATCCACGAGGGGAGATCCAGCAATGCGATGCTCACGAGGCATCGTGTGGCGGGCTGTGCTGAGTTCTGTGGATCTTTTGATGAGATCTGCACAAATCTGCGGAGATGGGAGGTGACCTACCATCAACTGCGCGATTAAACTCGAGGGTACGCACATCACCGACAAGTACGTATTCTTTCCGAATGATTCCATCCTCTTCCGACTCGCCCGGGATGATCGATCCTTCTGTAGACAGTGGCTTGGGGACGGCGCGTCCCTTATCGTTTTCAATGACCGGGTCGGGTTCCGCGTCAGTTCGGATTTGGGCGGGTTCGAGCGGGTTTGTGGATGCCTTACCACGTGACGAGGTTGGGCTGTCCCTGGTAAGACAATGTTACCATATGAGATGCTGGATACCTTAATACATTACCTTCGAGAGGATGGACGGGGAATAGCCACTGCGGCCGTGTCCTCTGATATCGTCTCCCTTCTCCGAAAATGAAACTTGCTGGGCGGGATCATCGCCTTTGGGTCTAGCACCTCTGGGGGAATCACCTTGTGGTGCTCCGGGATTTTACCAATGGGTGGTCCTTCTTCTTCTCCTTCAGTTTGCATACTGGGAGCAGTGGCGATGGTAGTCGTGCGCGATGGAGGTTCAGAGGCTGGGCGAGGAAACTTGGATTTCGCGAGGGCTTCGCTTTTAAAGAATTCTTCGAAGCTGGCACGTTCCGCCGGTCGACGCCTCAAAAGGACACGGATAAGTTCTTTGATATCAGAAGGTACAGTCTGTGGTTCTTCCGGTTTTGTCGAGGGCATGGAGTGTGGTGCGGGATGGTTTGTAGTTGCACGCGAAGGATCCTCGTCAGGAAATTTAACACCTTTCGAGTGTTCAATCTTCTTCAGAAGCTCGACGTGATTCTGCGCGCGAAATGGTGGTTTCCCTACACACATTTCATATAATACAGCACCAACACTCCAAAGATCAGCCTTTGCATCATACTTCTCGTATCGCAGAATCTCAGGTGCCATGTACAACCTAGTTCAATATTCAGCTTTGCATCAGTTCCCGGCTCGAACGCGAACTTACGGTGAGCCACAGAGAGTCTCTGCCAGCATTGCGTTGGGAAGCGAACGTGCAAACCCAAAATCAGCAACCTTCAGGATTGGTACACCAGTAGGATGTCCTTTTGCCAATTCTTCCGGGGGAGCCGGGTTCAGGAGCAAATTCTACGTCCAATGAGTCCCGAATACTCGAGAAAAGAAAGAGGGGGTCTACCTGTGGTTTGATGTCACGATGAATGAGATTTCTGGTTCTCAAGAATTTCAGTGCCCGCGCTATTCAAGGTAATATTACTAGTGTAGACGGAATGATGAAGGGGGGGGGAAATACCCAGCTGACGCAGAAAGCTACGAACGACGGTTTCGTCAAGGCCACCCGACCTTGGATGGGGGTAGTACTGCAAGGCAGCTCCGGGAGTCGGGACGTATTCAAGACCCTCGACGCGACCGCGCTTCTTGATGTAGTTGGTGAGGTCGCCGCCTGCGCAATATTCCATAATAAGGAATATGTTCCGCTCTGCGCGCTGAAAGACGACGCGTGAACACGAGATATGACACTGATTGCTTCGGAACGACAAAGAGAGGAAGCCGGGCCTAACCCGATCATATCAGAGGGTCGGTCAGGCTCTTTCTGTCCGTACGATAGCGACTCCGCACGTGTCCCGAAGCACGATTTCGAACTAAAATGGAATGCCACGTACCACGATGTCGATAAGCTTTGTGATATGGCGGTGGGATAGTGACTTTAGAATTTCGATTTCGCTTTGCAGATTGTCGAGTAGCTTGGCTGTGAGGATATCTCTTCGGACGGATTTGATTGCGACTGTGTGATGGGTTTCCTAATAGGCGCCAACGAGCACTGAGCTAACGAGCCAAATGAAAATGGTCGTGCGATGCGTACCTCGTGGTATCCCTTGTACACAGTTGCAAAGCTTCCCTTGCCAATGTCGCTCACGATCACGTAGGGACGAGCTTCGTCATCCTCGGTCGCCCGTTTGGCGATGGGCTTGTCGGGGGGCATACCTGGCGGACGCCCTGTTGCAGGGGACGGTTGCATGCGATGTGTAGATGTTGGTAGAAGAAGAGAACAACTTTGAACTGCTTCACGCCGCTCCGGCTCGCTAATTAGCCTGTCTCTTCGAGGGAGGAGCCATCATACAGCTTCATTTCCCATATTTGGAAACCTGTTCCTCCCAACCAACGAATGCTGACTAATCTGTCACTCTGGTGTCACCTGCCGGGCGGCGTCGCAGCTGAGTCTGAAGCTTGCTTGGGCTGCCGTGAACGTGCCGTCATGCTGCTTCCATTCCCCAGCCGAATTCCGCGCGGAGACTGATTTCGGCTTGCGTGACAAAGTGTGACTATTCGTGACTGCCGCTCATAAAGAATAGACCTACTAGCATGTATATGTCGAAGACACTTGAAGCTCCATGTCCTCACATGCGAACTCACCCATGCATTGTCCCGCACCCGACGCAGAAACACCTCAAGATCAGTTTGACCGTCAATGCGAAGAGCATTCACCGAACCCGACGCAAGGATTGGCACAGTCTCATTGATGATACTATGCTGATGGTGAGAACGGGTCGATGTGCCCACGAGCACTATAATGGGGTGTGTGGCTCCCCCTCCTTTTCACCTTGCGTCGATAGTCTGTTGGAGCCCCCCTTGCCATGAATCTGATGTGCCAGCCGACTCATCCCAAGCTAAAGGCCTTTCTCTCACGGGGCCACCCGTAACCTCGCGAAAGAATGGTTTCATCGCATCCCGCGTGGCTCCTGAATCGAGTCGTAGAATTTGAACCTCGGACTCTTGCGTATCGGCTGATGATCTTCAAGCGTTGACATGACCTCACCTCCTCTTGGTGTACCCGATGCCCTCTTGAGACGATAGGTCTTTGAAGTTGTGTTGGAATTGCATTGGAAGAACGGGTCCTCGACGTACACGAGATTCCAACGTCAGATGTGATTTAAAACAGTGATTCGTGGCAATAAGAGAAGAAAGTATCTTGGGATATCCGTGGCACTCCCGAGCCATGCGGTACAGTGCCAAGGCCGTTGAATAGGTGTGTCGCCATCATCGTTGGGGAGACATTTTCCTCGAATGCGAACCATGCCTGCCTCCGCGGCTCAAGGACATAATCATAATAAAACCCCAGATCCTCTCCGATCAGGTGCTCGCGCTCCTGCCCCCCGCTCGTTAGGATTCGTGAGCTCGAGCAGGTGAGCATCCGTCTTCAAAGAGAAACCGAGGAAACGAGACGCCAGATTGCCCTCAGTTCCACCCCTGACCAGGTGCTCCCTCTCCTCGTTTGGCAATGCAAGTTTTTAGGTTTTTACACACGGATTTAAGGCAGCACGCGACGCAGAAACGCTTCAAGATTATTCTGATCATCAATGCGAAGACCAGACACCGAACTAGGATGGCGACGCTCCGCTTGAGACGAGCCTTAGCACAGTCCCTCAACAATATCATGCTGAGATTCAACTACGATGAGGCGTGTAGCGACACCTTTACCTCGCATCAATAGTATCTTGGAACCTCCCTCAGACTCGCGTGACAATCCTCCCGAATCTGATGCACCACCAGCCGACTCACCCCAAACAAAACCGCATCCCTCACCTAGGACAACCATGACCTCGTTCATCGGGACACCTGATCAAAATCCAACTCCTGAGGACGCCAAGTTATACGACAGAAATCGTAGTGGAACTATCCGGGGTTGGTTCAGAACTATGACGACGAAAGGTAGTCAGAACGTCGAACCTGCGACCAGTGGCAGGCTGAGGTTTCTCGGTCCTTTGGCCTGGAAGTGTAGCTCAATCGATGGATAGGATTATTTGAAAACACGACCAATTGACTGGCCGGGAACATGTATCGTGGTCCGACATTAGGTGAAATCAACGGTCATAATGAAACCGAGGCTGACAGGAGAACACAGAAAAACTTTCACAGGCGTTTAAGGTCGGTACAGAGTCCGACTACCATCCGAGCATTTTGGACACAAGACTGATACTCGAAAAAAAAACGTTCTGCAGCAGGTGGGTTATCCTGCATAGGAGTATCCCGTATCCATATTATACGCATCGCCATTCAGAAAACAGTCACATTACATAGACACATCTGCATGAGCCTAAATAAAAGGGGAACGAGACATGCGACGCTGATGGCCGTAATAACGGGAATATCTACTGCCCAAGACCATGGAGTCTTTCTTTTCCTTATCCGAATCACATCCACGAACGAGTCAATAATGACAAAAAGCATCATTCCCTCACGCCCACCTCAATGTCACGCCGTGGCCCCGAAGGTCCGGGAGGTGGGCTAGGTGGGTCGTTTTCCGCAGGGGCATCCTTAGCATACGCGTCGCCGTTCCGGGAAAACAGCCACACTACATAGATGTGCATGAGCCCGAATAACACGAGAATGAAACATACGACCCCGAGGGTCGTAGTTTTGGCAAGCTGTTTCGGACTGAAAATCTGTATCGCGAGGGCTACACAGAAGAGTGTAATTCTATAACCGTGTAAGTAAAGTGGGAACAGACACGACCATGCGTTGGAATGACATACGACCATATGAGGTAGGCAATCGGAAGACTGTGTATGGTTGCAAGACACGTAATTCCCCCTGTCATTCTACTGAGCTTCGTCATGACTTCCATCTATCATGGCCAGCGTGAGCTGTATGAACAAACATGATATTTAGCATGCATAGAAACATACCGCAGGGACACCGTAAGCATATCCTGGCTCACTGTACATATTCAACAGGGTAAAAGAGAACAAGATTGAAGCAATCGTCGAAACGATTGAGCAATAGGTGATGATTTCGGAGATACTTGTATTGGCGCCTGGGGTGATAACACCGGGAACAGCGAGGAAGCTCAAGTCCACGGCAAGCAGCACTGTGGACTACGAGCCATAAAATACCGATCGTGTGGAGGAAGGTAAACCTACAAGGATGGTACACCGTCCCAACTCTTCCTTGAGCTTGTTAATGGAATCCTTCCAATGAGGCAGCATGATACGGCCGCCAGCCCGGACCCGTTGCAGACGAACGACATGTTCCTTTGATGATCCGAACGTAAAAATATTGGCAAGCGTGAAGATAGTGCTACGATTCCGAGCCTGTTGCGCGAACGACGTATCTTCAGTCAACCGTGCATTCGGCTGACCGTAAAAACTCAGGAACTGATCTTCAGCTAAAATTTAGTTCAGGAAAGCAGGTGATAAGACATGTCCAGTGACACTTGCTGAAAAACGCCATTAATCGTGCTTCATGTAATATCAGTAGATTCAGTAGCATTTCATGACATAATGAGGTGTGGACACACCAATAACCCAAATGCTGTATGGATCGCAAATCTTCCAGTCATCTTTGCTAAAGGTCAGTAAGATAAAGAACATAGGCTAGGGATGTACCATCGAGTGAGTGGAGAAGGCCCGGGATTGCAGCAAGCTCATCCTGTGTGAACGGGCCCGAGGCGGAACCAGTAGTCATCATGCCTGGTGATTTAATGAGAACACGATGCGAGCATGTCACAAAGGGGATATACCGGTCTTGGCATAATTGAGCATCCCTCTAACATCTTCGAAGACTCCTTCTGGAAGAACGCGATTGTGCGGGTAATATTCACAATGCGACCTCGATTCCATGTCATATACAATATACTTGAGTTGAGGTCAGTACCAAGATAGAAACAAAGAGATGTAGACATGCCTGAAAGATCGTGGCAAGAAGCATACCAGTATCGGGCCTCAACCAAATATCCTAAACGCACGTCAGTGAAAGAAAACGATGGCACATCAAGCGTACTGATATGGTTGTATCCAGTGATCCCTTGCAAGTCGGTACCAAGATCTTCCCGCACTCTAACTGGATGAACCCAGAAGAGGAGACGGTGTGTGTGATCAACAAAGTAATAGTACCAATGCCGATCATCGTCCACATTCAGGACAATCTCCGTGAGCTCATCCAGGATATCATCGCCAGTCCCCTTTGCCTGCCGGATGAGTATCGTGGCACAAAGGAGGACTTGGATTTCTGTTTCACGGTGAGTGATGTCACTCTCTGTAAATATACGCTTGAAGAAAGTTCACAACTGGGGTGTAATCCACACGAAACTGAAACATACTAATCCTTCATGATAAAAGAAGACATTTCCTTCGGGATGAACGTGTCGCTTCCATTCATCTGGAAGTAGCGGTGATCTGTTGAGAGTTGTCGAGGGACAGACGAACCTCGTACAAGAAGTGAACTTACGCGGACAAGAGTGTCCGTTTCCCAGCTGGGATGTCCAGAGGGTCAAGGCTCTGACTGAGGGCCAGAACGAAGAGTAAGGACAGTACCGACGCACGACAATCCCAGACACCCCCACCTGATAACTGTCTTGCAGTTGTAACGTTGCGACCCTCTTTCGGGAGTCGCAGGAAGTGCGTCAAAGTTGGACTGGTGGGTTGAAATCAGAGCCTGGTATCTTAATAATTCATTCTCCCGGCGAGCGAGACTCAGCACTGGCAAAGCTGCGAGAGTTCCTCTGTTCTCTTCCTCTACCTTTGCAGGTTCTGAGCTTTGTGGGCGTCCTCCCACTTGACTGCTGTTCACCGCGGGGACATCACTTGCATGCAGTCGAATCTGGGAGTGGCCTCTGCGACGTGAAAATGTCAGAATCGACTTCCAAAGTGAGGTAAAGCGAGCTCGAAGGGCAAGTGCTATGTATCCAAAGGACCGACGGAGGCGAATGACGAGCAACAACAGGAATCGAAATAGACGTGAGTCTGTCGAAATCTGCATTGCTAGTAGTATTCGGTTGCAAAGGATTGTATCACGGGCGCTGGCAATGATTGTCCTTGAACTTTATAGACCACCCTGTTCGCTTCTGAATGCCACTACAGGCACCCCGAAACAGCCAAAGACAGACAGGGGTGGCGCTTCAGCTTGGTCTCGGCGCACTTCTCCTTGCGATGACACTTGGATGACACCGCCCGTTCATCCGCTACCCGTCGCTAATTTTATTGGGACTCGGTATCTTATGTGCCACCTCTCGCGTTGTTGTCATGTGTACCCGTGCGGAAACACTCGAAGACGGAGCGTGATGAGCTTGTGGGATTTCGAGAGTGGTGTACATGATGGTGGGGGAACAATGGATGACGGACGGCGATAAGAACTCGGTTGAGATCGCGTCGCGTCTGATAATAGAAGAAGTGGAGCAATACGCGACCAGTGTAAGGTCGCGTCTAACCGACAACACCCGAGCATATCATTGGTAGCACCTACTATTCCGCTTTCGTGCAGGGCCGTGGCGTGCCCAACGAATGCTCCCGGTCCGAGATCGGAACCGTAGAAATAGAACGCAACGGCCTCAATCTGTTATTGCAAGGTTCATCTACTACACTATTGGGGCGGTAACAGAAATCCTTACCGTACGGTCGGCGCGCCCTTCAACAAAGGATTGTATCTAATCCAGTCCTGCT